>PVIR01017968.1:0-34081 GCA_004026965.1 Petromus typicus
GCTGGGATAACAGGCTTGTACCACCATGCCTGGCCTGTTTTTATTGTTTTGTTTTTGGAGACAGAGTCTCCCTTCGTAGTTCAGGCTGACCCTGAACTCACTGTGTATGTAGCCCAGGCTAGCCTTGCAGCAATCCTCCTGCCTCTGCCTCCCTAATGCTGGGATCACAGGCTTGAGTCACCAGGCCTGGCTATATTTTGTTATTTTAAAGTATGTCAACTCTGCATGTTAATGTAGCTAAAAGTTAGAAATATTTAAATGTCCATTCATAGGGACTGGTTAGATAAATTATGATAGCTCCAGACAGTGCACTATTCTCAGCTATGAAAGGTTCCATTTTAGAAAACAATTTCCAATATATAGTGAGAGAAGAATGTATGTATTTTAAAACTTTGAAAAATACTAGCAATTGTTGAAACTTTTCCACAAAAAGATGAAGTATACTATCCTGTATTTCAAATCCAAGGTTTTTATAAACCCTTATATTTATAAATAGGGATAAGTTAATGAAAGAAGACTTTACTATTTTTTTTGTAGTAGTTAAAGATGATATGTTAATTAAGGCAGACCATTTATATCTCTGCATTTCGTATTGACAAAAACACATTTTTGCAAGAATACCCTGTCATATTTTGAGTTCATTTTTAAATTAGTAGTAAGTCAGTTTGGAACTATTTAGATGAAAAATCTCAGAGTTTCCCTCTATTCTATTGTTTTACCAGTTTGGAATGGCTTACTAACATAAATAGGGGAATTCCTGGTATTTGTGCTTTTAAAACATATTGTATCAAAGTTTTTAAGTATATGTATCTGTCCCTGACAAATCACATTATGAAATGAAAAATCACAAAACTGCTTACCTCCTCCAGTAGAATGCAAAGCAGGTTCTCACTTGTGTTTGCATTTAAGGCAGTTTCTCCTTTACCATGACGCAGTGCATTCTGGGTGGCGGTCTTAGTTGCTTGGTTAGTGGCAAATGCTCCCTGTCCTGGAGACTCAAAGGCATTGAGTTTGCCCTTGGGGAATACTTAGGAAGCCAGAAAAACACAGGCTTGAAAACAGGATTTCTGGTTCATTATTTTAAGAAGGAAAAAAAATTTGCCAAATTATGCTATTTACTTGTAGTAAGGTTTTTATCTTACTGTCTGGTTTAGGTTTGTTTCATATCATGGCTAGATACGCTGAAATATCAAACTTTATTTTTTGAGACAGGGTCTCACTTTGTAGTTCAAAGTGGCCCTGAGCTCAGCCTCAAACTCACATCACAGCAATCCTCCTGCCTCTGCCTCCCGAATGCTGGGATTACAGGCATGATCCACCACGCCCGGCCCTGTGGTATGTGGTATTGGTTGCTGCTGGGCGTTAGTCTCTACACCCAGTATTGTATGGGGATCGAACCCAGACCCTTGTGCTTGTAAGACAGACGCCGGAACCACTGAACCAAATCCCCAGCCCCGTAATATCAAACCTCTACTCTGCCTCTTTCATACTAGTTTGAACTCATAAGAATGTCAAGCATGATATCCAAAGGATAAACAACATGCTCCATCCATGGCTGGTGCTGACTGAAGTCTATTACAATGACAGATATGTTAGGTTTATGTGTATTGTCCAGCCTGTTACCATTCACTTCAACATTTTACAGGCTAGATACAGTGATATGGACTATTTACTTATCTTTTTGGTATTGGGGATTGAACTGAGAACCTTGTGCTTTTGAGGTAGGAACAAGTGCCACTGACCCCTGGGATAGGGACTATTTAAATATTAATTTCTTATTTATTTTTATTTTTTAAAAAATTTACTTATTTTTGAGACAACATCTTGTAGTTCAGGCTGGCCTTGAACTTACTGCATAGCCCAGGCTGCCCTTCAACTTGTGGCAATCCTGCCTCAGCATCTTGAGTGCTGGGATTACAAGTATGTGTGCCACAACACCTGGATTTAAGAGGTAACTTCTGAGTACTAAGTGGAAGTATTAGATGAGGCTAGAGAGGTTGAGGATAGAGAGAATAAAAAGGTTTTCTATGCAGAAATTTTAGAAAAGAAGCCATTACAAGATTTTTGTTTTAGTTTTTTGCAGTACTGGGAATCAAATCCTACAGATGAGATTTTAATCAGAAAAATGGTTTTGATTCACACAGAGTGAATAGAAGTTAATATGGGGAAAAGAAACAGGAATTACTGATAAAAGTACCTCAACAAGTTTTTTGTTTTGTTTTATAGTCACAGTATTCTGCTACCACCTTTTGAACAAACCATCCTAGAAGTAGGATCTTACAATTTGAAAGTGTTCCCTTCTGCATTTGTTTTCCAAAACAGGGTTTCCCTATGTAGTTCAGGCTGGTCTTCAACACACCATGTTGGCTTTGAACTCACAGTGATCCTCTTGTTTCAGCCTCTCAAATGCTGGGAGTATGTGCCACTTGCGTTGCTGTCTTCTGCCATTTTCTTTTCACCAATCCAGCAAAGCTCTGCCTTACTAATTTATCTTTTGGTATGACTTACTAGAGGGTGTTTTCTTAAATCCAGTTATTTTGTTTCTTAAAAAATGAAATATACCTGTGATTCAATATCATATCAAAGCTACCCTTATTATTTTTCAGATATAATTAAGCGGCAATAATATTTATAATTTTCCCTTGCCTTATAATCCCTGCATTAGTGAACGTTACATCCATTTCAAGATCATGAAGCTTTCAGATGTGTAGGTTAATTTTTTTAACAGTTGTGTGTATTCTCAGGAGAAAATATAGTGAGAGGAGATAAAGAATCTATCAAGAACCTCCTAGAAATATTTGATGGGTTGCTGGAGTATCTTACAGAACACATCAGTGAAGCATCTTATGAGAAAAGTAAGTATAAGAATAAAGGGACTGGGGAATAGGTTAGTGGTAGAATATATGTTTAGCTTGCTCAAAACTCTGGGCTCCATCTCCAGCACTACCAAAAGGAAATTTGTTTTGATTTACATTTTATAGTATGTCCCTCCCTTCTGCTTGCTTTTCTTGGGAAGCAGAATCACTGATACAATATATTTGATAAATGTAATTACAAGTTTCCAGTGGTTTCTGTTTCAGATGGTTGAAATCATAAGAATGTGATCAGGTCCTTTGTTAATTTTACCTTAGTTGTAAATTATTTTAAAACTAATTCATAGTAGAAAGGTAAATTTCTGCCTTGTTTATTATCCTACTATGGCATGAAATTTTTTTATTCTAAAATTAAATGTTAGAACTACCATTTTATATTATAAATATGGATAATACTGAGGCAACCACGGGAAGAACAACTTTATCTTCAGCTCCCTCTGGTACTTTGTGGTAGTTAGCTTGTTTATTTTTTATTTTACTGTGAGTAACCCAGTTCCCCAAACTGTTAAAAGTTCATACTAAGAAGTATTTGTTTTCTGAGTCTCACTATTGCCTTATTTTTATCCAAAATGATTCGGTTTATTTAAACTAAATCACCAGTGTCTTACGAGCTACTTACCATCTTAGATACATAAATCTCATATCTAGGAATTTATCCCAAGGAAATATTGCCAAAAGAAAACAAAACGGTGAAAAGTTATCCCCCAAAAATGTTTTTAGCAGTAAGCATAATTAATATAAACTCTTTGTTTGTTTGCTTTTTGTTTTTTGAGGTCGGGTGGTACTACCTAGCTACGACTGTCCTTGAACTCACTTTGTAGCCCAGACTGGCCTCCAACTTGTGGTAACTCTCCTGCCTCAGCCTCCAATGTGCTGGGGTTATAAACATGCACCACCATGCCTAGCATAGCATAAATTCTAATACAAGTTGCAGCAAAAACTTGGGGAATGCTCAGGTTTCCTACTTTTCCTATTGGACATAATGAAAATTGTGCTGTAATTATAACATTTGAAATTAATATTAATCTTTGGTTAGAGATAATTCCCTGTCTTTATTCAGTTGCTGCTAAAAAGATTTAAAAACTGGAGATAAAAAAGTGTACCACACTGGAAATTTCTTTTTTTTTTTTCAGAAAATTTTTAATGCCAGTCTGGGGAGGATACAAAGCTATATGCCATGTTTAGTGTTTTCAGAGAAATCAGTACTCAGGCCAGGGAGACAGTTGTACATACACATACAATAAAAACTTAAAAGAGGAATTACAGAGGAGCGCTAAGAGTGAATGACATGTGGAATTTAACTAGATCAAGGATACCAGAAGGTATTTGGATGCCTTGTGCCTTTTTTGTCCCTGCCCCTTTGTCTTTTTAGCAGCAAGATAAAGAGGCAGAGAACTACTTCAAAGTACAGATTGAGATTAGATTGAGTATAAAGATACTAGCAGGGTTTTTTTTGGATTTTTTTTTTTTTTTGAGACAGGGTCTTGCTTTGTAGTTCAGGGTGGCCCTGAGCTCAGCCTCCAACTCACATCACAGCAATCCTCCTGCCTCTGCCTCCCAAGTGCTGGGATAACAGGCGTGAGCCACCATGCCTGGCACTGTCGTATATTGTACTGATTGCTGGTGGGTGTGAATCTCCACGCCTAGTATTGTTGTATGTGGTTACCAGGGATGGAACCTGGGCCCTTGCACTTGCAAGGTAGGCGCTGGAACCACTGAGTTAAATCCCTGGCCCACTAGCAGTTTTTATAGTGTAGTGACTGATTGCAGGAAGGGGCTGGATACTAATGTCCAGCCCATGGTAGAGTAGTGAGGTGGAGGGAGGACAGAACTCAGGGATACTTTCGTGAGTCTGGTGGGAGTGAAAAGGTGAAGTATGCTTCGAGGGGAGGTCCCGGGTAAGTTATGGGCTGTGCAAGGAGGAAGCTGTTCAGGCAGGTCCAAAATATACTTATTTCGCAATACCTGGAGATGACCTGATTATTCAGAATGCCAGTGAACACAGTGGGAGACAGCTGGGCATGGTGGTATAGGCATATAATCCCAGCACTCTGGGAGGCTGAGCCAAAAAGATCACTTTGAGTATGAGGCCAGCCTGGGCTACACAGTGAGTTCAAGCCTGGGCTGGACTGCATAGTGAGAACTTTTCTCAAAAAAGAAAACCCAAAACCACCCAAAAAATAATAATGGGAAACAGATCTTCACTCACATTTGTCATGTTATGCCTGGTGTGCACAGCTTCAACCTGGCACCTCAGCTAGCATTATTTACCCCTGAAAAGCAAAGGCTCTGAAGGCAGAGGTAGTTTTGGTGCTGAGCTGTGCCTCACTGTATGACTCAAGTTCTCTAATCCTGGCCAGGTGTGGTGGGACAAGCATGTAATTTCAGCCCCAAGGCTGAGGAAGGAGGATCACTGCCAGTTCAAAACCACCCTGGTTTACAAAGTGAGTTTAAGGGCAGCCTGAACTACAAAGCAAGACTCTCTCAAAAAAATAAAGTTAAAAAAAAAGATTCATGGTAAGAACAGAAATAGGAAAAAATGAGAGTGGGTATTTAACAGTGAATATGTAGAAATGAGAGTGAGAATTACCAGAGAGGAAAGTGATTCTTAATCTTAGGAGGTTTCACCAACCTACCTCCTGAAGTCATTTGCCCTACTGAATTCTGCCCCTGGAAAAATGTGTTCCTTAAGTATTGGGTTGAGCAAAAAGTTGATCGTTTTAGGAAGACTTCATCTAAGTTTTGATGTGGTCTAACATTGTCTAAGGCATGATTGTTTTGGAGCCTGAAGTTAGTTGCTACAGTCATGTTTTTCTGCTGTCTTAGTGAACTGAACACTTACCAAACAAAAACAAGACATTGTTATATATAGATGTAGATACTGCTTTGAAAGCAGCATACTTGTTATTTCCTTAACTTACTAACTCATTACAGGTGATGATTTGGTTCTCATTTCACTGTCATGCGAACCTAGGTGACCGTAATGAGTTGGGGGTGCCTCACTGCCCACTCATATACAGAAATAGCGAAACTGTATTAACTGAGCTTTTTTGGTATTGTTGTTTTTAATCTGTTCTAAACAGGTGAAACTGAACAGTATTTTAAAGAATCCCATGGAAGAGAACCTTTGGAAGAGGTAGAAAGTACTAAGGAGTCCAAATCATCATGGAAAAGAGTTTCTTTTGAGAGGTAGTCGGCAATGTCTCTGAATTTCATCAAAGCAAGTTGTGCTTTTCCATCTACTAAGAATCAAAATCGTACACAGTGTACCATAGTGGTATCTCCAAAAGCTAATATGAGCATTTTACTAACTTCTGTTTTCCTGAGAGGGTTCTATGAACCTTGATTATATATAATGTTCTGTTTTAACTACTTATTTATGTTCCTTGATCAACAAAGTTCATCTTTCTTACAGAAAACTTGCAAAGTACAGAGAAAGTTTTAGTTTTGTTTTTTGGGTTTTTTTTTTGTTTTTAGGTTTTTTGACACAAGTGTTTCACTTTGTATTTCAGGCTGGCCCTAAACTCACTGTGTAGCCCAGGCTGGCCTCGAACTCAGAGCAGCCCTCTTGCCCCTGCCTCCCAAGTGCTAGGATTACAGGCATGAGCCACCATACCCAACATTGTGTTATGTACTACCAGGGATCAAACTTGGGACCTTACGCTTGCCATCCAGACACTAGACCCACTGAGCTAAATTCCCAGTCCAAAAGAAATCAAAGAAAGTTTTAAATGGCAGGAAAAAAGATGAAATCTTTTTTTTGAGATGGGGTCTTGGTATGTAGTTAAGGATAGCCTCAAACTCACAGCAGTCCTGCCTTAGCCTCCCAAGAAAATCTACCATTTAAAATAAAATGCCTTTGTTATCTTTTACTGTTTTCCTTTAACTTTTTTGAATTAAATCATATTACTTATATAATGCTTCCTCCAATTCTCTTTTGAGATGGGTCTTGCAAAGTTGCTAGTGGCCCAGGCTGGACCCAAAACTTATCATCCTCCTACCTCATCCTCCCAATAGGTATTAACACCTATAGCCTTGACCCATATGCTCAGCTACTGTCTATAATTTTACTTCTTCCTTTTTAAAATTAGTGTTGTCTTTTCCCAAGTTGTTAAACTCATATATATATATATATATGCGCATGTATATATATGTAGGTATGCATGTATATATATGTAGGTATGCATGTATATATATGTATGTATGATATTATATGTAGTTTTTCTCCTGATGATATTAAGCATCAAAAACCAGGACCTCTCACATGGTAGGCAAGTGCTTTACCACTGAGCCACACCCCTGTGCCAGCCTGGTAATCTTTAATTACTAGGTACAATACCGTTCATATGGTGCATCATGATTTGCCATCTTTTAAAGCAGAGGTTTCTTTCTTATTTTTGTTTTTTTTTGTGGTACTGGAGATCAAACTCCAGCCCTTGTGCTTCCAAAGTAGGTGCAGCACCACTTGAGCTAAATTCCTGACCATAAAGGAGAGGGTTGTTTTTCTAGAATATGTGGTTTGCTTTCTTCTCCCCCTTCCTTTGTATCTTCAGGCTAGATTTGCAGAGAATGT
Organism: Petromus typicus; assembly: GCA_004026965.1. Classification (NCBI taxonomy): domain Eukaryota; kingdom Metazoa; phylum Chordata; class Mammalia; order Rodentia; family Petromuridae; genus Petromus; species Petromus typicus. The sequence goes on from PVIR01017968.1 coordinate 7,447, forward strand.
TCTAAGGCTGTTAAGAAAATTTGCCAACCTATTTTCCAAAAAGTCCATGACCAGTTTATCCACTAGCAACATAAAAGTGCTGAATTAGCACACTTTTATGAACTAGTATCACTGACTAATAATTGGAGTTTTAATATTTGTGCTACTTTCATAGACAAAATATGTTACTGTTACAGATTTGACTGCATTTCTTGCTAACTGAAAATTGAACACGATGCTGTGATTTTCTTTTAAATATCCAATTACTGATTTTTAATGGGGTTTGCCATAGTTTAAAAAGCACAGTGGCCAGGAATTTAGCTCATTGGTTCTGGCATCTGCCTTGTAAGTGCAAGGTCCCAAGTTTGATCCCTCGTAACCACATACCACAATGCCAGGCGTGGTGACTCATGCCTATAATCCCAGCCCTCGGGAGGCAGAGGCAGGAAGATTGCTTTGAGTATGGATTGCCTGGGCTATGTAGTGAGCTCAGGGCCAGCCTGAACTACAAAAGCAAGACCCTGTCTCAGAAAGATAGATAGATAGACAGACAGACAGCACAGGCAATGCCTTTTTAAAGTATACTGTACTATGAAGGATGTTTCAAAGAAGACCATCATAAGATAAAGTGCTTGACTTTATTATTCATCATCAGATTTTTAAAATCATAACAAAGTACAAAAGTAAACTTTTCAAGGGTATGTAATGCAGAATTAATTCCCTGACAACTGCACTGTGCTGCCACACCCTTTGTGTCAGTGTTGTTGTTCTCTATATTCTACTCATTTGATCCTTGACACTTTATACACAGTTGTTTCTGCCTTTCCAGTACCAGTCAAAGTGAATCACACAAGCAGCAGGAAGTGATAAGCAGCAAAAGGGAGAGCATTTTTCTGTTGTTAATCTTTTGTGGTACAGGGGATTGAACCCAAGGTCTACCCCAGGCCCAGTCATTGGATTCTCTGCACCTAGCAGTGAGGAGTCTGAAGATTTACAGGCCAGCTGTTCAGAGCAGCTTGCTAGGCCCTCAATGGAAGGGCCCTCTGTGGTCAGGCTGGTCCCTAAGTAAGTGAGCAACCTCTTTCAGGTGCTCTTTTTCATCTGAGGCTTTGGGCCCCTCCTGGGATGAAGATGGAGCAGACTCCACTGGTGAAATAATTCGACTTGGAGACACAGCACACACTTTTTCTCTAAGAAGTAACAGTAAGTACTTAAACTTTAAATAGCAGTTGTCAAAAAAAAAATTATAATTCAGAGTACAACTACAGTTCATAGAGTTATAGGCTTAAAATTTGAGTAAGGGGCTGGGGATTTTGCTCAGTGGCACCGAGCCTGCCTGGCAAGTACAAGGTTGTGAGTTTGATGCCTGGTACCAGGGGGGGAAAAACTACTTAAAATTTGAGTAGGATAGTGTTCTATCAGCATCAAACTTCCAGAATACCAACCATTATCTACTAAATGTGAACCCTTCACAGGCAAATGGGATCCACAGGCATATGGCAGTAAATCCAAGGCAAAGTTGTATAATTTGTGGGAACAGATATCCTAAGAAGATAATTCTGGATACACCTTTAAAGCCTAGCCACACATCTAGAGTATTCCCCCTTTTTTTTTTTTTTTTTGAGACAGGGTCTCACTTTGTGGTTCAGGCTGGCCCTGAGCTCAGTCTCCAACTCACATCACAGCAATCCTCCTGCCTCTGCCTCCCGAGTGCTGGGATTACAGGCGTGAGCCACCACGCCCGGCACTGTGGTATGTGGCACTGGTTGCTGCTGGGGTGAGTCTCCACGCCCAGTATGGTATGTGGTTACCGGGGAATCGAACCCGGGCCCTTGCGCTTGCAAGACAGGCGCAGAAACCACTGAGCTAACTCCCTGGCCCTACAGCACTGTGTTTTTAACTTTAGACAGGATCTTGCTAAGTTAACCAGGCTTGGCTTAAACTTGCGATCCTCCTGCCTTAGCTTCATGGAATGCTAGATTATAGATGTGCACTACCATGTTTGGCTGGAGTACTCCTTAATTGTATCATTCTGAACTGGTTGGCTCCCTTTTATTCATACTCCCAGTGGCAGTTGTTCTCCCAGGCTGCAGGCCACATTTCCAATACTGGTACTTATACATATGGTAGATCCGAGAATCTCTCAGTTCTTCCTGTCCTTCCCACCATGGTGCCACACACTGTTGCCTCTGGTATCACACTATGTGCTTTTCCTTCCTCTTCTAGCAAACTCACCCTTCACAGTTTTCAGCTTTGCTCATCTGCCTCAGACTCTGATTATGTGTTTATATTAGTGGACTTTTCTATTTCTGTAATGCCATTCACATTTTAAGGTGGCTTATAATTATGGAAACTAGAGTTTTTGGCAAAATAGCCCTGCTGTATTTAGTATTTATTCAGATTCTTCTCTGTGCTGGGCAGTGATGATAGAGTGGAAAATAAAACAGAAATCCCTAATTGCATAGACCATATATTCGACTTATGAAGGCTGCTGATAAATATGCTAACTAAAATATACAGTACAGTGTAAAATTATTTTTCAGAACAGCCAAGAAAACAAAGCCAAAATAGGACTCAGTGGTTCTGGCACCTGATTTGCAAGTGCAAGGTCCCTAGTTCAATCCCTGCTAACCACAGACAACAATGCCAGTTGTGGTGACTCACGCCCACCAGCAGTCAGTACCTCACCCCACAGTGCCAGGTGTGCTGGCTCCCGCCTGTAATCCCAGCACTTAGGAAGCAGAGATAGGAGGATTGCTGTGAGTTCAAGGCTTGCCTGGGCTACATAGTGAGCTCAGAGCCAGCCTGAACTACAAAGTGAGACTTTATCTCAAAAGGAAAAAAAGGCTAAAATAGATAATAATAATTTTTTTTTAAAAAAGAACAAGAATCTTAGTATTGTATTAAGTACCTTAGATTGGGAACGAAGCAGCCTTTTTCTTTATCCAGACTCTGCTACTGGATATGACTTGGGATAGGCTCTTATCTTTCAGAGCCCCAGTGTGAGAACTGACTAAACTGTGGCTGAAGTTTGTGTCAGCCATTCCAAGGAATTATGTTCAAAGAACCTAAATCTGCAGGTCAGACAACTGGCTGGAGTAGCCAGTGGAATCTGCAGTGTGACAGAATCATCAGTCATGTGTAGTTAATATAAGAATATTTGTGCCTTATGTTGTGGCATATACCTAGAATCACAGCCTCTAGGGGGAGGTTAAGGTAGGAGGATCGCAGGTTTGAAGTCAGCCTGATCAATTTAGTGAGACTCTGTCTCAAAAAAATGGACCCCACTGATAGAATGCCTGCCCAGCTGGTCCATGACCCTGGGCTCAATAGCTGGTACCAAAAAAAAAAAAAAAAAAAAAAAAATTTCTGTGATAACAAGTGCCACAAAAAAGGCAAACTATAAAAAATGAATTGAGGGAAAAAAAAAGTAAAAGAAGAACAAAAATGATCTGAGGAAAAAGAAAAAGTAAAAAGATGAGTTAATCATCTCTAATCCAGAAATCCAAAATACTTTTAACATCCAAAAACTTTTTGCCATCACAAATGGAAACCCACACAGTGACCCAATATGACAGGTCACAGTTAAATGCAGGCACATTGAGCCAGGGATTTAGCTCAGTGGCACCGCTGTCTGCCTTCAAGCACAAGGTCATAAGTTCAGTCTCCAGTACTGCCCTCCCCAAAATATAGGCACACAAAAATATTGTAGAAAACTACTTTCAGACTATGTAAGTACATATGAAATATTATAAATCAGTTGTGTTCTATTCCTGCAATATCTCATTACATATATGCAAATATCCCCCAATCCAAAAACATTTCTGGTCTGAAGCATTTTGAATAAGAGGTATTCACCTTGTACTTGTTTTAGAATACAAAGAGAGAGGAATTGTTTTTATTGCCACTAGGGTAAAGGAAAAAAGGTTTAGAGACTTACTTGGCAATAGTGTTTGGGTTTGATGTGACAAAAGAGCTTTTGGAAGTTTGCTTTAATATTTAGATTGAGATATCAAGTAACTGTCATACACATTGACAGGCATCTTGTTTAGGTTTCAATTTTTAGACAGTAACTCTTTGATTATGGTACTGTCAATAAACCCTATCTCAAGTATCTCTTCATATCCCAGGTAGCAATAATACTAAGCATTTCTATAATTCTGGCACCTGTTTTTTAAAGCAGAGTAGTGAAAATTTTAATAAAACTATGTTTTCAGGTTGTATGAGGGATTCTGGGCTACAGAATTGTATGTTACTCTGTGATAGTTATTAAAAATCATTGGTATTAACACGTTAAACTAATGTTCTTTCAACATTATTATTCCTCTTGGCTTTTATGGTAATACTTAGTGTAACAGTTTAAGAGTTTACTTTAAACATCTTCTCTCCTAGGTGTCCAGAGTCCTGTTGACGTACTATTTAAAAAAACATTAGCCTCACCAAGTTTTAAACCATGTGAAGACACATTGAAACCTACCTCATCTATTTTTCTTCCCAAGAATGTGGCATCATTTATTGAAGACAGTGAGTTGTAATGGGTTGTTAGTTCTTTAGATTACTGCTGGGTTGGGCACAATAGTTAATGCTTGGGACATTTGGTATTGTTACTACCTTTTTTACTTTTGTTGTACTATACTTTATGTCATTCATTTTAGTTTTATATGATCTTTGTAAAGGTCTGCTCTTAATTATGAGCTCTGATTTCTATTTTAGATGGTTTTTGGTCACATATTTTTGTGGCCATTATTTTATTGTCTAAGTCTTCTCTTGTTTTTTCTTTTAAAACAATGAGTCTCTGATACATTTCTTCATCAGTTGCTGCCCTTTAACTTAATAATAACTGACAAAAGGTTCTCATTCCTTTTTTTTTTAGGTTTTTTGAGACAGGCTCTCGCTTTATAGTTTGGGCTGGCCCTGAGCTCAGCCTCAAACTCACATCACAGCAATCCTCGTGCCTCTGCCTCCCGAGTGCTGGGGTTACAAGTGTGAGCCACCTTGCCCGGCACTGTGCTTTGTGGTACTGATTGCTGCTGGGGTGAGTCTCCATGCCCAGTATTGTTATGTGGTTACCGAGGATTGAACCCGCGTCCTTGCGCTTGCAAGACAGGCGCCGGAACCACTGAGCTATATCTTCAGCCCCTCTCATTCCTTTCATAAAACTTTTTTTGGTGACGTGGGGATTGGGCCCAAGGCCTGCACATGGTTGGCCAAGCACTATTACTATGCTACATTCCCAGCCTCTCGTATTTATTTGTTTATGTGGTACTGGAAATTGATCCCAGCACCCTCACACTGACTTACATTTTTATTTTATTTTACTTTTTGAGACAATGTCTCGCTGAATTCCCTAGGCTGCACTCAAACTTGTCATTCATTTGCCTTAACCTGCCAGAGTGCTAGGATTGCAGGCATACACCACCATGGTAGGCTCAGCCCCAACCCTTTACAATTTTATTTTAAGGCAAAGTTTTTTGGGGGTGTTTTTGTTTTGTTTTATTTGTAGTTCAGGCTGGCCCTGAGCTCACTGTGTAGCCCAGGCAAGCCTTGAACTCACAGCAATCCTTTTGCCTCTGCCTCCCAAGTACTGAGATTACAGGCCTGAGCCACCATGCCTGGCCAGCATTTGTGGTATGTAGTACTGACTGCTGATGGGAGTGAGACACCTTGCCCAGCTCTGTGGTATGTGGTTACCAGAATGAAATTGCACTCAGGACCCTTGCCAGAACCACTGAGCTAAATCTATGGCCCAAGGCAAGGTCTTTGTAAAGGCTGGCCTAGCTGGCCTTGAACCTATGATTTTGCCTCACTCTCATCAGTAGGTAGGATAACAGGTATGCACCACTGTGCCCAGCTCATATTCCTTGTTTTCCATGTTTTCTATATGGGATTATCATTGTTAAAATCATTGTGAATGGCTGACTAGTTTTCTAACATATGAATGAACTATAAATTTTTTGTTTGTTTTTTTTGAGACAAGGTCTCGCTTTTGTAGTTCAGCCTGGCCCTAAGCTCAGCCTCAAACTCACAGCAATCCTCCTGCCTCTGCCTCCCGAGTGCTGGGATTACAGGCATGAGCCACCACTCCTGGCACTGTGGTATGTGGTACTGATTGCTGCTGGGCATGAGTCTCCACACCTGGCATTATTGTATGTGGTTACCAGGGAGTGAACATGGGTGCTTGCACTTGCAAGCCAGGCGCTGGAACCCCTGAGCTAAATCCCCGGCTCTGAATGAACTATAATTTACATAGACATTCTTCAAACCATAAGGTTGCTTCCAAGTTTTCATTATTTTTAAACTTTCAGGAAACAATTTAATGGTAATAACATTAAAATTATATCCATCTTGCCCAGTATTGTGGTACACACCTATAATTCCAGCACTTGGACAACTGAGGCAGGAGGATTTGCACTGTGGATTCAAGGCCAGCCTGAACTAAATAGTAAGAGCCTGTCTCAAAAAAACCAAAAACAAAACCAAAACCAATCCATCCTGATATAGTTAGATCCCTACTTTTTTGGCTAACACTATATCCCCGCTTTAAATATTTTTTTGTGTGCTTTAATTAGTGTGTGACTGGGTTTGTTATGTGCAGAATGATTTATTTCTTTGAATTTCATAAGACTTACTATGATTTGTCTTACCAGCAGAAATACCTTCTGTCAATGTGGTTCCCAGTGCCCGGAGGCTAGGGGAACCTATCCGAGCAGCTATTCCTTTACATCCACCCTACCACCCTTCAGAGCCTCGAGCACCCTGCCCCATGGGAAGGGAATACTTGCATTCAGGTCAGTTCTCCCCTGACGTGAATTCAGCTGGAGAGCACACAGCATTTTCTGTGGTAAGTGCAAAAGCTTGCTCGCAATTGAATAAAAGCCCATATACTGTTTTTGGTGCTCTGCAGTGAACCCAAGGCTTTGTGCAGGCTGAGCATGTCTTCTTCCACTGAGTTACACACTCAACCCCAGAAGCCCATGTATTTAAAGAGATCATAGTTGAGCATACTTCAATATTATGAAATGAAATAGCATTGTACTTAAAATTTATAACTGCCTGTTTACACCTGCACATTCTTACTCTGTATTCTAGGAAGACAGGGACAAGATGAATGTCTAGGGAAGGGGGAGACCAAGATATGAAGGGAACAGGATGAAAAAAGAATTAAGATGTGTTACGTAATGTGCCAACTCATTCCATACAATGAATGCAATCATTATGCACAGAAAATATGTACTGATTAAAAAAATAAGACCTGGAAAGTCAAATAAAATAAAGGGAAATCAATTAAGGAAATATGAGGTAACACATAGAGAATGTTTATTTTTTGCTAGGCACAGATCTAGGTATTTAACAAGTATTGAATTACTTATTTCTCAAAACATTTCTGGACCCTGTTTTCTGTGGGAAAGCTGAGGTAGAGAGGCTAGTATCTTAGCTCTGGTTACACAGTAATTGAAGAGATGAGACTTGAATTCAGGCATTCTGTCTTCACAGCCACTTGTATGTCTCTAGTTAAATTATTTAAAAATACCAGAAGGTATGAAAAAGAAAATAACCAACTACTGATATTCCATTATCAGCATGAACCATTGTTAATACTTTGAACTTATTTTGACTTCTAAAATGACATTTTATATAGTCATCCTATCCATATCTTTGTGGAAGGACTAGGTAGGTATGTGCCAGGGTGAATTCATGAACAGTGATTCTCATCATTAAAGAATTTGCTGGGTATGGTGACACACCTGTGATCCCAGCATTCTGGGAGGCTGAGGAAGAAGGACCATAATGTCAAGCCTATACTGGGCAGCTGAGGGCCTCACTTGGCTGGGGATGTACATACTTGTAAAGGCCCTGTGTTCAATCCATAGTACTGCAAAGAGAAAAAAAGAGTGGGTGGTGGGAAGAAAGGAAAGAAGGAAGGTAGTTTAGAAGTGAGGGCAAGGTGGGGAGGAAGCAGGGAAAGACTGGTTACAACAGGACTGCTAGAATTTTGACACCATTCTAGAATACACACAAAAAACGCAGACAATGTAGAAAAAGTACAAAAATGAAGCATCATCGGCATTAGATGACCATTATTTTAAACATTTGGTACCTGTATTCAGATAGATCAATAAAGAGAAAAATTTACTTATAGGATAATTACTGCCTTTATCAGACAAGAGGGCTTCTGAATTGTTGGTAGTAATTCCATTTATAACCTGAGTTGTACAGACTGAGAATGCTAGTCTTGAAATAATTTGCTGAAGCTGGTCGTTGTAATACCAGCACTCGGGAGGCTGAGGTAGAATTGCTGTAGTTCAAGGCTAGCCTGGGCTACATAGCAAGTTCAAGGCCAGCATGGACTACATAGTGAGATCCTGTGTCAACTAAAAGAAAATAAAGCTGGATACTTATGCTTTATTTAAAAATTTATTAATGCAGTTATATTATAGTTGCTATTTACTAGCAACTTTCATTAGGAGAAATATCAACTGAAATTGAAAATATCATTAAATATTTCTTTGTCACAAGAAATTTTGTTTTGTTTTCTTTTATACAGATATATATTTTTTTAATTTTTTTTTTTTTTGAGACAGGGTCTTGTGCTTTGTATTGTAGCTCAGGCTGGTCCTGAACTTAGCCTCAAACTCACAGCAGTCCTCTTGCCTCTGCCTCCCAAGTGCTGGGATTACAGGTGTAATCCACTATGCCCGGCATAGTGGGATTGAACCTGGGCCCTTGCGCTTGTAAGGCGGGCACTGGAACCACTAAGATAAATCCCCGACCCTATACAGATATTTTCTAAAGATTCCTTCTTGGATTTGGTAGTGTAGTTCAATGAGAGAGCATGTACTTTGCATGTTCAATGCTCTGAGTAGAGTCCTCAGCCCAAACATAAACAGAAAAAGATTCCCCATAAGTTTAAGAAATAAATTGCTGGGCCAAGGATTTAGCTCAGTGTTTTCGGCGTCTGCCTTGCAAAGGGTCCAAGTTCGATCCCTGGTAACCACATACCACATTGTCAGGTGTGGTGCCTCACCCCTGTAATCCCAGCACCCAGGAGACAGAGGCAGGAGGCCTGCTGTGAGTTTGAGGCTTGCCTGGGCTACATAGTGAGCTTAGGTCAGGGCCAGCTTAAACTACAAAAGAGAGACCCTGTCTCAAAAAAAAAAAAAATTTGCTGAAAATGTTAAGTGTTTATATTCAGACTTCGAGTGGTTTCATGTTAAAGTATCTCAACTTTGAACAATCCCTATTGATTGTTTTTTTTTTTTTCAGGGGGAGTACTAGGAATTGAACTCACGACCTAGTGCTTGCAAAGCAGGCTCCGGGACCATTGAGCTAAATCTCTGACCTCCCTATTGGTTCTTGAGGCAAAAGATAACTTGAGTACTTTCTACTTGAGATAACCTGATATTTCATGTTTGAGAATCTCTCACCTGCCTTTATATTAGAATGAATGAGCCACGCTTTGTTTCTGAGCAGTTGATTGATATTGCTCTAGTCATCTGACCATCAACATTCTGACAAAGTGTCATCACATGGAAATTGAAGGACCTACCTTTTTGCACAGGTCCTCCCTTCCTGACCCCCGAAGGGACTTAAGTCTTTTTTTACAGCCTTTTCAAATTGACTTTTTCCTGTTAATAGGAATCAGATGATACAGTTGTTTTAACTTCTGTGGTGCCGAAAGGAAGTGACCAAAAAATAGGTCGAGCTCAAGTCCTCAGCCCTAGGACAAGGAAACTTCCAAAAGGAAAAAGGTAACATTACTGCAGGCTTCAGTGCTTGTCTGTTGGGAAAGGGATTTGAAAAATAAAGGGCGGACCATAAATTTAGCTATGGAAGCCAGTATGAAATATTTATTAAAGTATATATTATAGTTATTGTAACATATACCTGGCTACTTGAATGCCAAATGGTCACTTTTATTGTAGACATGAAAACAGAGCTGCAGCCGCATCATGGGATTCATCCTTCTCCCAGAGGCCAAGAAAGAGGTTAACAGAACAAGAATTACATGTGGTGTCAGAGAAACTTTCTCAGCGGCTGTCTGAACTAGACTGGGCAAGTCTTGTTTTGAAATATACATTGACATTGCTGTGGCTAACCAGCCATTTCAGTGCTCTCCTAACAGAAGGTAAAAGCTAAGCTTAGGTCATAAAAAATGAGTTGTGTCTTACTGTGAAAAATTACAGAAATTAAGCAGATAGTACATGAACCATGATCTTAGTCTTTTATGATAGCATCAAATGCAGGATATTTATCCATTTATCAGTTGTGATAAAAACTAAATAGTTTAATAAGAATGATTATGTAAAACTATTTAAATGTATCTATGTAGTTTCCCTTTGTCATTAAAGACAAATCTGGTATAAAACTGATGATTAATTCCCATAAAATGGAGTAATATTGAATGATTATATTAAATCCTTATGACTTAAGTCATGAAAGGGGCTCATTAGCATCTAAAAACTTGTGACTATCAGAAGAAACTTCAGTCTGCTCTCTTCTACTAGTTAACATTCTGCTGAAATTAATAAAAGATGTTGAAAAGAATTTTCTCAACAGATGTTAAAAAGTGCCCTGGGTCATCAAATTAAAGAAAAGATTGACCATAAGGACAGTAGGAAGAAAAAGGACAGCGGAGAGGAGGAGATACTCTCACAGCACAGTGACAGCATCGTGGAGTATGGGCCAAAGAAGCGAAGGCCAGGTACTTCCCCTGAAAATGTCTAGACCAAGGATGTCCACGTGCACTCCTTAGGTCATCCCGTTTGTTCTTCGTGACTCTCTCATTTTAAACATTTCAGAATACACAGAAGGAATAAAAAATATCAAAGTTGGTATTATTTTATCAGTTTTTAAACTATAATATACTTACACTGTATTACTTATGCAAACACAGTAAATGTAGGTAATGTGCTTGTAAGCATGATGCTTTATTATTTATACAATGTGTATATATAGTTACATCCCCTTCTCAAGACCTAGAATTTACCTTTTCTTGCTACTGCCCCCTACTTCAGGGTACTTTCAGTATGACTTTATGCACAAAAAGCATTCCAAATATTCAGTTCAATCCAAAATGTTCAATCCAAAATTGAATGTACATGCTAAATACTTATTTAAGACACTGTACATTTATGTGCTTTTCTCTCATTTATATGATTAAAATACAAATTATTTAGGAGACAGTAAACTTAGCACATTCACCCATCATTCTCAGATCTGGTGAGAACCAATTTGATATCCAACTTAACATTTCTGACTGTCAGGAACTAATGATAAATGGCTTTTCTGGGTTATAGGACTTTCTGTGCACCGAAAGCCACCTTTCAGGTCCCATTCGCTGTCTCCATCTTCTGTTAACAAACACAAACAGTTCCAGATTGAGAGAAAAAGACAGCACAAGCAAACAGAAACAGACATCCGCCAGTTCCGAGCAAAGGTACTTCCCTATCTCTACCACCCTTGGGCAGTAGGCAGTTCCATTCCCCCGCCTCAGATGCTCCATTGAAACTTAAAATGCATTTGATACACTCAAGTTGAGTGAATGACAATTATGTGTTATGGTTTGTGCCCCCCTTATGGAGCATAAAACTATTAAAAAAAAAAAACCTGCTCAAATATAGGTAAGTGTTCTAATAGATTACGAAAAAGGAGATCAGTGTGGGTAGTATTTTACAGAGACTTTGAGAGATAAAGAGAATTTAAGATGGACTAAATGTAATGGGCTACTGGAGAGAAGAGATGAGAAAAGGCTCATTCAGGATGGTATGGCCGTAGACTGAAAGGGCTCATTAGAGAAGAGATGGCTGGATTTCTACAAGAAGACTGGTATAATTACCACAGAAAACTTTTTGCTATGGGACAGGGATTTTGAAATATTGTAGGAACTGTGGACATTTTACGTTGTCGGCTGTCGTAGGTTTTATAATGTACTATTTGTAATGGTGAAAACTGAAGCTACTTCAGATAGATGACTTAGAACAGTTATACTCAATATATAACTAGGCATGCAATTTCCACCTGGAGTGTCAGAGTAATTATAAAACCTGTGAGAATAAAAACTATATAATGTAAAACTTCATTTTACTTCCCAATTATATATTCAGAATTGTGTATTTATAATCTAGAGCTCAAAGAAATTTTTTTAAAAGTGAATGAGCTTGATACTTTAAATGTGACAAGATCCTAGGTGATTATTTTCTTTCATTTTCACTTGTCTTGAATAGCCATAACATTATGACCTTTTCTTCTATAGGCATTAACTGAAGCATTTGAAAGGGAACTAAGAAGAAATAAAGTTCAAGAGAATATCGGCCCTCAAAGGATAAATGAGGAGGAGGAGGAAACAGTGGGTAAAAGTCTTCAGTGTAATAGATGCATGAGATCAGATCAGTGGGAAGTACCAGGAGGGTCTTTGTGAAAGGAAAAAGGACTAATAGGGTTTTAGGTTTTCTTGAGAGAGGGTCCAGCTTTGTAGTTCAGGCTGGCGCTGAACTCACTATGTAGCCCAGGCTAGCCTCAAACTCGTGGCAGTCCTCCTGTCTCTGCCTCCTGAGTGCTGGGATCACAGGCATGAGCTACCATGCCTGGCTAGGGTTTTAATCATTAGCTGTTTAGAAAAAGTCAGGATTTCATTTCATGATGTAGAATTTTCTTTTATTCATAGAGTATTTAAGTCACTGATACTGAACAGCTGAACAGTGTGGTTCCAAAGAAAACTAGTGTTTTTCCTTCTGTCTAAAGCTTTCATCGACATTTTAGGGTTTCTACTCCCTAGCAGTTCACCAAGGTGATAAAGGTAAAAGAGTAAGATAAGCCAGGCATAGTGGTGCACACCTGTAATCTCAGCACTCAGAAGGCTGAGGCAGGAGGATTATAGCAAGTTGGAGACTAGTCTAGGGTACATGGTGAGTTCAAGTCCAGTCTGGACTACATAGTGAGTTCAGTGTAAGCCTGAAATTATATAGTGAGACCCTATCTTGATAAAAGGGTTGGGGATGTAGCTCAGTGCAAAGGTCCTGGGTTCAGTCCTAGTACAGCAAACAAACAAGGAATAAGAGAAGACAGAGAACTCCACCTACCTGGTTAAAAGAAACTCCAAGTATTGTTTTTCAGAATAATGGCTTACAGAAACTAAGTAAAAAGCACAGGGAAATGTTTATTCTAAAATGTTAGTATGAGCAAAAGTGTTTATAAAGTACAGAATATTAACATCTAAGCAGATTATTTGGTTGCTTAAGTCTTGTTAGCCTACATGAGAAAAGTTGTCAAGGAAACAAGCACATCCCAGCATGAACAGTGCTTGTGCTTAGGGTGTGTGTGGGACTATGGTGACTGAAACTGGAAACAGAGCCAGAGCTTTTTCAAATTCCAAGGGATGCCAGAGGCCAAAAAAATGTAACTTAGAATTGAACACTAACCACATTTTAGAAATTTGAAGTAGAGTGACTTAACTAGATTTTAATTAGCTATTTTATTAATTTGTGATATTTAAGATGCAGTATTACAGAGTTATGAGACCTTCCTCATTGCTTTTGTGTTATATATGCTTCTAAGGAAAAGATATACAAGGAAGCTGTTCATAAAGGAACTCCAAAACACAGTCAGCCCTGGAAGATATCCTCCAGAAAAACAACAACTCAGAGTCCCAGAGCGGGCCTTCCGAAGCCAAACACAGCAGCTCCGAGTAAGAACCACAAAGTTATACTTTATGGAAAACTGGCATCCTTTGAAAGTGTATGCTACATTCCAAGGACAAAACAGCACTGAAAACTAACGTCCACCAGTTAGTAGCAGAAAGTTCCTTCTTTAAAAGTCACTACCATATGGCTGGTTTGCTATAAAGAGCTAAAACTTAAATAAGGAAGTACCTTAGGGAGGCCCAAATGTTGGCACCAGAATGCCAGGGCTACTGCTTGCCGCTGTAGTTTGAGCCTCTGTTCACTCATTCTCTGGTTGCCTTTTTTTTAATTTCTAGAGAGTTGACAGAATGGAAGAATGCCCCAAGGCAGACAGATGCCAGTTTGGCTTCTTACATACTGAGAGTTGGTGCCAGTGAATGTTAGGGTCTCATTACAAGGGAACAAGGTCGTACAAAATGCCAGGCTTCCAACTGTCCTCAAAGTCTTGTGACCTTCCAACCACTTTTCTTTTTTCTTTTTTTTTTTTTTTTTTTAGGTTTTTTTTGAGACAGGGTCTCACTTTTGTGGTTCAGGCTGGCCCTGAGCTCAGCCTCAAACTCACCTCACAGCAATCCTCCTGCCTCTGCCTCCCGAGTGCTGGGATTACAGGCGTGAGCCACCACGCCCGGCACTGTGGTATGTGGTACTGGTTGCTGCTGGGCGTGAGTCTCCACACCCAGTATAGGTATGTGGTTACTGGGGAATCGAACCCGGGTCCTTGCGCTTGCAAGACAGGCGCCGGAACCACTGAGCTAACTCCCCGGCCCCAACCACTTTTCTTTAGAGGTAAGCACATGCCTACCAGGAGGGCTGTGGAGTCTCCTGTTACCCTGCATTGTCCACAGGCCCTGGTGGCAGGGCTATTATGTTGTAGCTCTGAAAACCACGTGATCAGCCAGAACCATTGAGCTGTTTTCCTCTTTTCCAACAGTTGCCCTACACCCACCAAAAAAGGAACACATAAAATAGGAACACTTAGAATGGTTCTTTTCAGGATGAGTGCCACATAACCTGGATAAATGTTGGTCCATCAGGAAGGGGAGGGGAGAGTTCTCAACGGCATGTGTGTCAGATCAGAAGCATCTCGTTTCCTTGCAGTGAAAATAAATGAACACAGTCTCCTGCCCCTGATGCTGGAGCAGTTTCCATTTCTCTATGTCTCTGGCCCAACTCTAAGCAAGATGTGGAAACAACAAATTGCACACGTTGAACAGCTCAGAAAAGAGGCATACAGAGAAAATAGATCCAAGAAGAAACTCCAGGATGAAGTAAGTTAAAGTCAGTTTGAAGTGTAAGATTATAAGCCAGAAAAGGAGAGCCTTCCTTGAATATTATTATTAACCTACTTGCTTTGTGTTGCCCTTTAAGATAGAAGAAGCCCTGAAACGGCATGACCTCCTCACTGCCCTTGTCAAGAAAGAATATGAACATAACAAGAGACTGGTATGTTAAGAGGAAGATGGGAATTACAAGTCTGAACTTACAAGTTATATTCATTTCCTTTTCCTATATATCTGAGAACCATGACTCTTGTAACACCTAAGGAAGCATCTAAGGCTTTCACCAGAACTGATGAGAGGAGTGATAGTACTTTATATCCAGTTTCATTTAGTCTTTGTAGAGAGAAATTACAGAACATGATTTTTATGAAATGAAAATGTAAGGCTTTGAAATGCTGAGTAACTTGCCCTGAGTCTCACCTTGGTAAGCAAGGGGTGCAACTGAGATTGTTCCTCAGTTGTCTCTGTGCCTCCACAGCCCCTTCTAGGTGCTGGCTGGTTGTAACTCAGTATTTTTTGCCTTCTGTTGTCTCTCCCAGGTTGGATATCATACTTGGCACAACATTATTCTGTATAAGTATAGTAAAGGGAGAGGACAGAAGTTGGAGAATCTGCCAGAGGAAGAAATTTTAAAACCTGATTGATTAGTGAATAGAAGCTTGCAAGGCAGGTGGCAGCACCACTAAGCTAAATCCCCACCCCAGGAGTAGTGAGATAAGCCATGAGAACTCTTAAATCCTCAACAGTTGCATAAAACTGCTTCAACTGTATGTGGACCTTTGGTATGGAAGAAGACTCTGAACACCTCAGTTGGAGACTTTATGTGCACGACCTCATTTCCTTCTGTTTGGTCAGATACTGTCTAATTCCTGTAGACAGTCTTTGGCCTCGTTAATACTTCTGACCACCCAAGATTTTCCTTCGAGTCACAGTGTTCTATTTTGCAGCTCCTGTTGAACTGTTTGAGTGGAGCCCAAGCCCTGTGCTGGAGCAGGGAAATGAGGTCCTCAGAGAAGGACTGTGTAGTGCTGCTCCTCAGACTGAGGTGATGAAGCTGAAAGCCTGAGGGAATCCTGGTCTTTGCATATTCTGTGTCCAAGCAGGAGGCCCTTGATCCTGTGTGCCTGGCTGGCTTGAAAATACTGTGATCAAGAGTGGGAAGATAAGTCTGAACTTCAGACTATGTTTTCCTCTTCTCCTTATGTTCCATTTCTTTCTTCCCCTTTCCTAGCAAGACTTTAAGGACCGTATTCGTAGGCAAAGGTTGACCCAGTCAAAGATAAAAGAAAATCGTCAACAAATTGTTCGTGCCCGAAAATATTATGATGATTATAGAGTTCAGTTGCGTGCAAAAATGATGAGAATGAGGACCCGGGAAGAAATGGTAAGAATGGCTGCTCTCTGTTACTGGTTACAGTTTACTTTGTTATCTCTCAGGACCACTGTGACTCATCTCAGTTTGCATACAGAATCCAAATATGCCTGCATCTGTGTTTGTTTTTTTAAACAAGGTCTTGCAATTCAAGCTGGCCTTGAACTTGGAGCCATCCTCCTAAGGGCTGGGATTATAGGCACATACCACCACATTCTGCCTGAAAGATATCTAGCTATATATTTTTTTAAATAATAGGAAAAGGCATAGGGGGTTAGAAGGGGAATAAAAATAGCTGCTGGGAGACAGGCAGGGTCCTGAATAGGTTGGACTGAAATGTGTTTTCCGTTTTTTTTTTTTTTTTTTTTGAGACAGGGTCTCACTTTGTAGTTCAGGCTGGCCCTGAGCTCAGCATCAAACTCACATCACAGCAATCCTCCTGCCTCTGCCTCCTGAGTGCTGGGATTACAGGCATGAGCCACCATGCCCGGCACTTTGGTATGTGGTTCTGATTGCTGCTGGGCGTGAGTGTCTACACCCAGTATTGTATGTGGTTACCGGGGGATCAAATCCAGGTCCTTGTGCTTGCAAGACAGGTGCCGGAACCACTGAGCTAAATCCCCGGCCCCTCTCGATTTGTAGTTCAGGCTGGCCCTGAGCTTACTATGTAGCCCAGGCGAGCCTTGAACTCACAGCAATCCTCCTGCCTCTGCCTCCTGAGTGCTGGGATTACAGGCACTCCAGCTGAAATATGTGTTTTAAAAGGCTTATTTAATTGATTTTATTGGTACATTTTATATATGTACATTGTGATCACATTCAGCATTGAGAAAAGGCATAATTATAGTATGTGAATATCTTGTGGGGGTTTTTTTGTTTTTTTGTTTAAAGTCAGGGTCTCACTATGTAGCCCAGGCTGGCCTCAAACTTGTAGGTATCCCCCTGCCTCAGCCTCCCTAGTGCTGGGATTATAGGCTTGCACCACTGTGGCTGTGAATATCTGAATAAAATTGATTTTAAAAAATCTTTGTGACAAAATCACTATGTACCTTTAGTTGAACAAAATGATATTCTGCAGTGATAGTTAAGGATACATTCATCTTTATATTTATATAACTGACAGATATTTAAGAAATTGTTCGAAGAAGGTTTACAGATTCAGAAGCAAAGATTACGAGATCTAAGAAACTATGCCAAAGAAAAGCGAGATGAAGAAAAAAGGCAGCACCAGAATGAACTCGACTCAATGGAGAACTATTACAAAGACCAGGTGGGCTGTGATTCCGTTTATAATGTGCTTGATCCTGGCCCATTTGTGTCAGAAGTCTGCTTGACCTACTAGTACTAAAGCTGTATGTGTTAACTCAGTACTTCACAGTCCATCTAGGATAAACTGACCTGATTAAGCTAGTTCTTGGCCATAGAATACAATGTATATTGCTCTGTTTCCATTTAGATAAAGATTTTAAGCCTATGAATAGTAAATCTAAAAATTTTCACAATGGGATAATAAACATTAAATGTAAGGTTTGGTTTTCTCTTCCATATGAACAGTTTTCATTGCTAGCAGAAGCCATATCACAGGAACGTCAGGAACTTAAAGCCAGAGAGAAAGCCCAGGCTCAGGTAATAACACAATCAAAACAACTTATTTGCATTTTTAGAGAATAGAAAAAACTATTTTAATTTTTAAGGGGTTGGAGAGAAGCCTATTAAGAAAATCCATCTATAATCTAAGACATTTACCCAAGGTTTAAATTTACCTGTTCTGGTCCCTGTAAGAACTACTTTTAAATTATATTACTGCAGCTGCCTGATAAGCGGGGAGGAGAGGGAATAAAATAGGTGGGGACCTAGGTGAATGCTGCAAATAGAAGGATGACCTGAGTTCTCTTTCAGACGTTACATAAGGTGAAGAGAGAACTGAGATCTAAGATGGAGAAGGAAATCCAGCAACTGCAGTACATGATAACGCAGAATGATGATGATGCTTTCTTCCGGGAGTTGGAAGTTGAGCGCTTCCGAGCTCGGCTACAGCTGGCTTCCTTTCAGTACAGTAACAATCCCTTCCCATAAGGCCTGACTTGACTGCGGATGTTTCTTCACAGAGCTAGAATTGAGCCAGTAAACCGTCTGAACCAGAAGAATAATTTTTAAATGCCTTATCTGGGTATTCATTCCAGTAATAATTTGTAAAATAAAAATTTTTCTTAAAGCTTACTGCTTTGAGTTTATAACTTAAAAGCTGGGAAAAGAGGGATAAAAGCACACATCTTTAAGTCATATTTGTGATAAAGCAATGAACAAGTCTTGCTCAAACAGCCCCCCCCCAGAAAAAAACGCACACCAACTGAGAATAAAGCTAGAAATGTGGACCAGTCATGAGAGGGGGCATTAGGGTCGACTTTTGACTATACATCATATGTGCAGGTTCCTTGATTGGAAGATGCAAGATATTTAGGCATTTTGGCTTCTGTAGTATAGTAGACAGTAGCAAGGAGAGGCTAAAGTTTGCATGACAAAAGAGCACAGGGCATTTGGAAAGTGGGCAAAAGTACATCAAGCCCTTCCTGGTAGGAGAAATACAGGAAAGAAAACCTACTCATCAGTGAAGGCTAGGAGGCAAGTTTCAGAGCCTCTTGAGGACATGCGGACTTTTCTGATGAAGGCCAGGGATAGACAAGAGGGTACCACAATGCACAGAGCAGCATAGGGAGGAGGTTACAAAGTGGTGAGAGGCCCAGGGAGGCCTCAAGGTGAGAGGTCCTACTGTCCTGGAGAAGTGCAGGCAACTGGATTGACTGTTACAATCTCAAGTGTGTGCTCTTAGATTGGCAGATGACAGAATATTGGGCTACCTGGCAAAGATTCTTTTCTTTTTGCTCTTGAAGCATAAGTATGTATATACTGCACATGTGCGCACACACCACTGGGGACTGAACCCATGGCACTGCACATGCTAGACAACTGCTCTGCCACTGAACTGTATTCTTCCAGTTCTCTTTTTAGATCTTGTTTTTTTCTTTTTGGTACCAGGGATTGAACTAGGATCATTGCACTTGCAAGGCAGGTGCCAGAACCATGGAACTAAATCCCCGGCTCTACCAGTCCTCTTTTTAGAAACAAGCTTCCCAAGTTGCCTCAAATTTGTGATCTTCCCTCTTGAGCCCCCCAAGTAAAGACAACGGTTAGCTCTGGGATTCTGAGACTTGCTCAACGGGGATGATCCCATCATGACTGACTTTGCCTTACTTCACCTTGAGTTTTGAATACTTAGACTTGGTCTTTGCTGAGATATAGACTAGAAACTAATCTGGAAGTTAGTTTTCTAAAGCTATCCAAAGCTCTATACCCAACACCCCGTACAGCCTGGCACACAGGAAAAACATGTATTTGCTGATTATATTTAGGGCAAATATCTTTTGAATAAAATAAATTTAACTTTAAAATTTGTCTAGTTTGCTAAGAGTGTTAACCTGTGTAACTGCCTCCTCTGTCCTGTCTTCTAGATGCAGTTGTGAATTATAAACCCTAAAGTAGCTGCGAGGGAAAATACCACTGATTTCTCCTTTTCATTCTGAGGACTAGCTGCTCAGCGCCAAGGCAGGGCTAGCAAAGGTGAGGCTCCTGCAATAATTCTCTCAGATTCCCAACAGATCTGGTTAGACCTGTTTTGGAACCATATGATTCTTCCCCACTAAATCCACACTGGCTTCCTAAATCCCATCTTGACAGCTCCCCATAGGCACTGGCCACTTAGCATACTGCCACAGCAGAGAAACAGGCACCTTCCAACTCAAGCTGGAGACAGAAAGCACCCTCAACTGTCTGAAGCTCTAATAAGGAAGCATGTGTTCCTGAACTTCTCACTATAGAGCCAATCAATTTTTTTCAAAACGATTCATTACAAACTCCGGATTCTTTAAAAACTTTGATGCTGTGACAGTGCAAACAGCATTCATTTTATTGCTCAACTTCGGCATGGGCACATACATAGTTAATTCTTAAAAACCATTTATACAGATGTTATTGATAAAGCTCATGTAACAACTTAGTGAAAATACAAAGAACATCAAAGCTAAAACACTCTGTAATAAATACAAATACAATGAAAATGATAAAACTTTGTTTTTAAAGTCAGTTTGAAAGAAGGAAGAATATTACATAAAGTGAACTAATTACATCTAGAAGTAAAACAACTCAGCATTTGGTACAATCACCATCTTAACATAAGAATGTTGAATACCACAAATGGCATTTGTTGAATGTAGACTGCCGCTTAAAGACAGAAGCAAAAAGAGCTGGCTCTACCGAACCGCGAATGTGGCCGGAAGTATCTAACTCACCAGTGCAGATAGTCCAATGCACCAGAAGTTGAAAGCAAATTTAGTGTTGTAAAATAAAGCAAATTACATTGCATTTAAAAGAAGAGAAACTTGTGCTCTGGACTGTAAATATAAGAAAGAAAGACCTTAAAAAAATAAACCCATTCAGGGCAACAAACTATGTGCAAAACAAAATGTACACTATACACAGTACTATTTAAAAACTCTTTACACCAAGAAGTAAGGCCCTCTGAATCAAACTCACTTCTGTACTGCATATGAACTCTACAAAGGAATCAAGCTCTTAGTTAAGCATTCATGATGGAAAGGCAACAGTATGGGAAGATGATATCACATATCTGAACTAACAGCTAGAGAAAGTGTAAGAACCCAGTTAGGAGGGTCATGTGGAAATAAATATTCACATTAAACACGAGGTACAAATCCACGGTTCAATGACACTGGGGGGTTTTGTTCGCTTAGCACCTTTTTAGAAGTAATTGGATAATGTAATTTTTTTTTTTTCTTTTGGTACTGGGGATCAATCTTGGGACCTTGTGCCTGCCAGGCAAGCGCCAGAAACACAGAGCTAAATCCCCAGCCTGTGGATAATGTAATTTTGAAATCTAAATCATTATTTTGATATATTATGTTTGTGATACCATACAGTTATGTAGGATGATTTCTTGCTTTTAAAGCTCTATAAAGTCATTACTCTAAAGGTAAAAGGCACTCCAAAAGTGATGGTATTTGCCTGCTTTATATTATACATAAAAACTAATAGTAGCATTTTACTATTACTGCATCCCTGTCAGTTATAATTTCTCTGAAGAGTTCATCTTGTATTTAACTTTTTACTGAAAGATTTTAAGAGTAGGCACAATTACAAACTGCACTAGTGCTTTAATATAAAGAGATGGATCTGCAACCAATAAGGTCCTATCAAAAAGCTGAAAATGACTGATAAGCAAATAGCACAGAAACCATTTCTGTACACTTCAAGATGTTCTTCAGTATTACTAAGAATGCAGTAGGAAAAACAAAGTGGGAAGAAAACATCAGTAAAAGCACATTACCACTGCACAGTTAGGACTATGACTAGCTTGTAGCGGTCAAATTTGGCCAAATGGATGACATTAAAATACTTAGAAACTACAGAAGTAGTTATCAACATTTTTTTTAAAGCAGCAAAGTCTCCATTTATTCTAGCTGACCCCGGGCACTCCATCCCACCCAACCCCATGAAAGGTTACTTAGAATTCCAATAAAGAAAAAAACATTGGCGCTGCTCTGCATCGAGCAGGATGGGGACAGAGTTATAGAGCCTCTTGCTCAAACACCGACTAGACTTTCCTTCCTTCCTTTCTTCGTCCCTCCGCTCTCAATCCACTACTCACTCCTCAGGGACCTCTGAGGAACACTTTGGCTTCAAAGTCACAGGCTAAAACCCACTCCCATCACTTGAAAAAACACAAAAGACTATTCATTTGATAGTCAACCTGCGAAATTTAAAGGTCTACCATCAAAATTTGTTATTCTTACTTGATATGAGTATTAAACAAAGAATAGTGCATTCTTTTTTGATGGTTAACTTAAAAATCTACAGTGCTTTCTTCCAGTCTCTCACACAGAGTTTTGGTTGCCTTGCAGAGACTACGACATGCCATTAACCTTGAAAGCTCCATCTGGAGATATGGAAATCATAAGCTGATCTTCAGCATGGAGGGAACCGAGATTCCCTTACTTCCAAAGTTAACTCTTTCACTTTAAAGTGATTTGTATCCCAGAATTAGAATCACTGTTTCTTCAGTAATCACATTCCCTACCCACCACCCCCAATACTAGTTCCAGTTCATCTTGTAAGATAAGAGCAGGGTTTTCTAAGCTTGCAAAATAATCTTCAGAGCAAAATTTTCCTTTTTCATAATTTTAGCTGATTAAAATTACGAGCAACTAACCAAAGCTTCAGTATGGTTTACTTCATAGAAATGTAATTAAAATATAAATTAGATCCACTTCATAGAAACTTTGGTTTACAGGAATATATATAAAGACAAGCTGACTCAGCAAAAGAATGAAAATCCCACCCCAGTCACATGCTCTGAGAAGCTATAAAAATGCAGTATTTCCATTTAAGATAAAAAGTAAATCCAAAATACTTGATCATATTGATTCAAGATAAAAACATTATGTTTTTTAAAAAGTCATCTTAAAAACAGGGAGCCCCTGAACACATCTTATGGCAGCAAACTACTAAGTTCTAGACCAAATGGTTGCATTAGGAAGTTAATAACCAAAATAATATAGCTGTATTTCCAGGAAATTTGTGCTTGAAAAAATATAAAAACAACCCACTAAGGTGAAGTTGAAACACATACTGCAAAATACAATGCTCTACTATAGAAAAAACAAACATGTAAATGGCTTAATCTTGTAAAGATAATGATTATTTTAGCCAATTGTTTACAAAGTTAGAATAATTCAAAATAACTTTATTCTTTTTTACAAAGAGCAAGTACAGGAGCTGTTCAAAATCATGTACTCAATCAAAATGAAATGTGACTTGTACCGACTGCTGAAGTTGTCTCGATGTGTGAAAGACTTGAAATCTGTGAAGCGATTTGAATAGATTACCTTTTATAAAAATAGTAGTAGTCTTTAAATGTAGAATACTGCCTAACTCTGAAGATGCAGGAAAAGTCAGCATTCTTTAGGTTCAAGATATTAATTTTAAATAGCAGCTGAATGTGTCCTCATGGCAAAGCATAAAGACCTTTTTTCCTTGAAAAGGAATTTCAAAATTGTCCTTTCCCCTCACAGTGTCCTAAAACTTAAAAAAAAAAAAAAATGTGGGAGAGAGGATGTTTTCCTGTATTTCAGCATTCTCTGACACTGCTGAAGGGAGGCTGTCAGTCAGGGGTATAAATAGAGTCCTGGGTAAGTCCTTGAAATTCATTCCACAGCAAATCCACATGTTTCTTCAATGGCTGTTAGCAGCTTTTCATAGAGCTTTTCATAGCTTTCATAGGGCGGAATGTCTATTCGATTGAAGCTGTGAATAAGCAAATTAGACTTTACACAGTCCATTTAAAAAATAAACTGACCTACCAAGTGCACACTAATAATGGCAACATTATTTCTGTGTCACACAGAATGTTAAAAGGTCGTACTTTTTAAAAGTAGATTACCACTTTGGAGTTTTTCTACCAATTTCTGAATAGTCAGTCTTTTTTTTTTTCAGCTTTTTTGAGACAGGGTCTCACTTTGTATTTCAGGCTGGCCCCGAGCTCGGCCTCACACTCACATCACAGCAATCCTCCTGCCTCTGCCTGCCGAGTGCTGGGATTACAGGCGTGAGCCACCATGCCCAGCATTGTGGTATGTGGGACTGGTTGCTGCTGGGGTGAGTCTCCACACCCAGTATGGTATGTGGTTACTGGGGAATTGAACCCTGGACCTTGCGCTTGCGAGACAGGCGCCAGAACCACTGAGCTAACTCCCCAGCCCTGAATAGTCAGTCTTATATTACTTTTTTGAGTGGTTTATTCCTCCTAAAGGTCGTTTTCCTAGTCAGGAAATAAATGAAGTTAAATCTGTTCAGAACTAACACCTACATGGGATGGTGGGAATCCCTACAGGAACCACTTACCACGTGTGGGCTTTGGGCAGGTTGTTAGTGCAGGCATCAATCTGGTGTATGGTAAAGAGCCGTGGGCCCGCAGCACCTGCATAGGAGAGAAATGTGGGTCAGATCACTGCAGGTATTTGGATCCATCTCACAGTTTCAGAGAAGAACTGGTACATAAGCCACAGGACTCGGGAGAGGGGACTGCTATAAAACCACATCTGTTTTTCCTCAGGGCAGCAGGAAAATAATCTGGGTTTTAAAAGGTGGAATTAACAATGATAAGGCTGGCTTCATATGCTAGCAGTTCAGTTGGAGAAAAAGCTCAGGACTGAAATCCTTTTGCCAACTTCTGTTTTATAGAAGATCAGTAGCCCAAAAGAATAAGAAAATGCATATATAATATGATTTATCACGGCCAATTATGACAACCTAAAGACTGATCACAGAAAGATGACAACCTTATGCAAACTTAGATGTCAACATTCAAACTGAGCCAAGAGCAAGATCAGAAGTGTAGGGTAAATTTCAGTTAACGCAGACACCCCATAAAATATATATGGAGGGTAACTGCAACTTCTAACTTTCCCAACAGGGAAGGTAAGCACAACTTCAAGTAGGCTTTGCCAGTGCATTCTGAGCATGTGCACTGCTGTGGCACTGATGAATTATGTACCAGTCTTGATTTGTGTCTCTTCCCTCAGCACCAACAGTAGTAACTTTAAACGTGAGGTGCTTGAGAGGTAAAGGAAGCAACTTCCATCCAGGGAAGCATGAAAATCATTAGCCATAATAATAACTCATCCACAAATCAGCTTAATGGAATGGTTACAACAATGCTGGGTGTGGTAACTCACGCCCACCACAATCAATACCACATACTGCAATACTGGGCATGGTGGCTCATGCCTATAATCCCAGCACTGGGAGGCAGAGGCAGGAGGATTGCTGTAAGTTTGAGGCTCGCCTGGGCTACACAGTGAGTTCAAGGCCAGCCTGAATTACAAAGCAAGACCTTGTTTCAAAAAAAAGGAATATGGTTGAAAATGAATAGTCTGATGCCATGCAGTAAATAAAGTGCTCTGGCCAGACAGACAGCCTCCATATATCATGCTGCCTCTTTCTGTTAAGAGAAAGAATAAAAGTGAGGGGAAAGGCAATCACGTAGGTAAATGTTTTTCTACGTTGAGATATGAACACAGAAGCAGACAATCTCCCCTACCAAACTGAGCAACAGAATTAAAAGCAACATGACTAGAAATAAAAGGCACAGCATCACCACATACAGTCAGTCTAACATGCGTCACTCACTACAATCACAGAGAGCACTGCAGAAAGGGCTCTTGGGGGCGGACAAGAGAAGGAAGGAGAAGAAGGTATCACGACATGAGAGTTATAGATAAGAAATAGAGTGAAAAGAGAATCTGTTTATAAGCACATGCTTTGTAAAATATCATGTAAACCAAACACCACTACCCCCACCCCCAGAACATCAGATGCCACTGTGCCTGCATGTCCCTCTGGATTTGTACCTTGTAGTGCTTTGAAGCCCTGCAGAGGCACTCTAGATGATCCTGTCACGAACTGCAGCAATCGTGCTCGCCGCTCTTCATCAAAAAACTCCACAGCTTTCCAGAACCACTTGACAACATTGCTGTCCGGTGTACAGTGTTTTAACCGGGTGTTTACTTTCCAGTCATTGACATCTATCTTTCCAAGTCCACAAATAATGAGCTGTCAACATATTCCACAAGTGATGAGCCAGTGGAAACGAAAGCCATGCCAAAGATTCGTCAAAGCAGAACTTTACATTTTTGGTTTTTTGAAACAGGGTCTCACTTTGTAGTTCAGGATGGCTCTGAGCTCAGCCTCAAACTCACATCACAGCAATCCTCCTGCCTCTGCCTCCCGAGTGCTGGGATTACAGGCGTGAGCCACCACACCCGGCACTGTGGTATGTGGGACTGGTTGCTGCTGGGGTGAGTCTCCACACCCAGTATGGTATGTGGTTACCGGGGAATTGAACCCAGGCCCTCGCGCTTGCAAGACAGGCGCCAGAACCACTGAGCTAACTCCCTGGCCCCATATCTGGTATTCTTAATCAACGGTGCATATCAGAATCACCTGAAAGCCTTTCAAAATGTACACACCAGGTCATTTGCCTATAGACTCCAATTCTGTGCATCTGGGTAACTGGGTTTCTATTTTTAAAAGTGTTAGAGGATCTGCTCACTGTAGACTCCTTTCCCACAGTCTAAGAACCACCATTGTGATGGACTCAACAAGGTTAAACCATTGGGAAAATTCCTAATTTCAAAAGAGAATTCTAAAATTTAAAAATGTAGAAGAAATTGAGACCCAAAAAATAAATACAG
>PVIR01017969.1:0-33917 GCA_004026965.1 Petromus typicus
GTGAGCCACCACGCCCAGCACTGTGGTATGTGGTACTGGTTGCTGCTGGGTGTGGGTCTCCACACCCAGTATTGTTATGTGGTTACCGGGGAATCGAACCCCGGCCCTTGCGCTTGCAAGACAGGCGCCAGAACCACTGAGCTAACTCCCCGGCCCAAAAGGGGAAAATTTTTATATGCAGCACTATAGTATCAACTGCTATGTCCTTTCATCCTGTAGCCTTCTAAATTATATGCACAAACACAATCAGATGAAAAATAATGCATGTGTTCAAGACTGTGAAATGTGCATATTATCTATTTACCTCTATTAAGAAATGGTCTATATTTAAAGTTTAATTTTTACAATCTAGATAGTATATGAAGAAATACAAGAACATTAATAATTTGGGAAAAGTTAAACTATACACTTTTCACATTATCTATAAAACTAAAGCGCCTGCTAGAGTTAAGTGAGAAACTGACCACAATAATCAACTACAATTACACATATAAATATATAGCTTGCATAGCAAAAAGAAATACACAAAATGTTAACAATGACTTTTCTTTAGATACTACTGAATAATATTTATTTGCTTTATATGACATACTTTTTCAACTTTTTTTGAGTACATTTAACAATCAGAAGGAACTTTTAAGCCTATACACTAACAACTTAATTTGCCCATAAAACATTTGTCTAAAGTCCTAGAGGAAAAAAAATGAAAAGATTCAAATAAACCAAATCTGAAGATTGTTTTACCAAGAGATTTAGCAGTAGAAATAAGACCAAAAGATCCCTCTTCCCCCCCAAAAAAGTAAAGTTTTTTTCCCCCCCACAGAGAAAACTACATAGCTAACACTGTAACTTAAACACTCTATACAGGATGACAAAAACACTGCATATTTGTTAATTTTATGAGACAAGATCATATACAAACAATATTATCAAATTTATTCTATACAAAAATCAACTACTTGAAATGACACTTGCCCAGCCAGGCTTGGGACAGTACGTAAACAAACACACTGCCTGAGTGACACCCCAAGTAAGGACATCCTCAGCAAGCTAAAATGTATGCAACTAAACTTGTTCCTTTAAACCTGAATTTTGAAAACAGAATCAAACCTTCATGATAACTCTAGTTATGGAGGACATCCCCAATACTAGAGAAACACAACTAAGTAGGTGATATACAAGTCACCAAAAATGACGTCGACTGGACACCAACACAGTCACTGTGTTTAAGAGCAAGGCATCAACATTCTGACTAGTCAGTTATCACAATGTATGTTGGTCTTCCTGTGATGCCTACTTTACTTCCTTTGCCCCTGAGACTGTTTATACAGTCCTGCCTCAGTATCCTCACAGAGGACTCCACAGATAGCAAAATCTGCAGACACTCAAGTACCTGTGTAAAATGCCAGTGTGTGCCCATAACCTACGCACATCCTGCCCTATTCATTAAATCATGTTTAGCTTACAATACCAAATACAATGTAAATGCTGTGTAAAACTGTCACTCTATATTAAGAAAAAGGTTTGTATGTGTTCAGTATAGCCATAATTTAAAAAAATTCTCAAGCAGTTAGTTTAATCTGCCCATATGAAATCTGTGCATAGAGACTGAATATGAACTCGTGTGATTTTTTTTTGTTCTTAATTATTAAAAAATTCCTGCAAAGCAAGTTGGACTCTGAAAAATATGTTCAACTTTATAATTCTGTGACACAAACTTCACTTGAACTAAAATTCTTACTAAGAACTACCAACAGCTGTAAGAGATGGATAAACTTCCACATTAAAGTAGTTATGACATGGCTGTTACAAATAGTTATAAATTAGGATTCACTTCCAGCTAGACCTTAATTTGTGAACTGTGATTGAATATGTCAGTCAAAATAACAGAGATTCTCCCAATATTAATAAATTTATTTGGACACAGCATTCAATGTGAACAGTTTTGTCACTGTAAACAGTTGGTATTTAAGGGTGAGGTAAGGGTAGTTTTAAAGGCAAAATAAGGAGAATATCATATTTTGGAAGGGATTTTTGGTTGGGTTTTTTTTTTTTTTTTTGAGAATATATTTTGAAACAATTAACCCTAAACTACCAGAATCAGTAACAGGAGTGGCATTAGTCCAAAAGCTGGGATGGGTGAATGCTGAGCAGATGCCCTTCCAGAAGTGTTCTTCTCTGTCTAAGGCTGCAGTGGGCTTTGCAAAAAGTTGCAGTTCTGGCAATCTCGCATAATTACTGTTGTCATACCACAAGACTCCCCTCCTTCCAACCTGCTGGCTTGATTTATTATTCTTTGGTTGGTGTAGGGTTTTACAAAAGTCACTCTCTTCTGTTTCTGACAACCTTTACAGATGTTGATAATTTGTTTTCTATTTAGCTTTACATATGTTCCCTTACAGCAAAGAGACTTCATATTATATAGATATGCTTATGAGATACACACATGTGCAAGCATGACAAATTTAACCTTTTATCTCCCAAGAGAATCAAGTTAAATAAATTGGTTTTTTCTCTTATTATCATACTACACATTCACTGTTGAACTCAACCCAGCCAGGCATAGTGGCACATGCCTATAATCCCAGCACTTGGGAGGCTGAAGCAGGAAGATGGCCATTTAGTCAAAGCCAGCCTAGAATAATGAGTTCAAGGCCAGCCTAAATTACATTACCAGACTCTGTCTCAACAAAAAGAGAAAAGGAAAAATATGAAAACAAGACACCCTAACCCAAACAGAGGTGAGAAGCTAACTTTCTTTTCTTTCCAACTATTTTCTTCACATATCCCCATGAATTGCTATACTTATGCAATTTTTCAACCAAGGAAGAGGCAGCTTTTCACTGAAAGTAGCACAACCAGACTAACAGATGTGACACAGTATCATCTATGAAATATTTTTACCATACAATATTGAAACTGGAATCTAAGCAGCCCTTAGATCTAAGTCAAAACTTACAAGAAATACATGTAACACATGTAGGAGACATTTTACTAGACAACTGGTATGATCTTTTAACAAACCAATGACATAATCTAAAAAGAAAAAGAGAGGTGCTAAGATTAAGATTTCAATATATGACAACCAAATGCAAAAATGAAAAAGCAACAGTGCGTGATGGCTCACATCTATAATCTAGCACTCAGGAGGCAGAGGCAGGAGGATTGGCTGTGATTTCAAGGTTTGCCTGGGCTACAGGGCCAACCTGAACTACAAAGCAAGACCATGTCTCAAAAATAAAAAAGAAAAGAAAAAGCAACTAAGGAGTAAGTTGGAGAAATTTCAAAAGACTATTAGATCCTATTAAAGATTTACTACTGGTCCTGAGTAACAACGGTATAATAACTACAAAAGAAAAAAAAGGTCCCTTCTTTGTCTCTAGAAATGTAAATTCAAGTACCAAGGCATAAAATGTTTGTCTAGGAGCAGGAAGACTGTAGGCCGCGCCCTGCCTGGGCAACTTAGTGAGTTAGAGACCCTGCCCCCTTCAAGAGGGCTGGAGCCTGAGCTCAGTCAGAAGGCCCTGAGTTCAAGCCTCAATGATGCCAAACACAAGCACACAGAGGAAAACAGAAGTAAGCATGGTAAAATGTTGTCATTAAAGTACGTTAAGGCAGATGGAAGTTACTGTTTTTATGAATGTGTGGAAGTTTTTAAAAAACTTTTAATGGAGTAATCAGAGTAATATTTCAGTTATTATAAACTAGTAAACTATCAAGACCGTAACTTTTATTTTCTTCTAAAACAATTTCATATGCTTGAAAGAAAGCAAGGTCGTTCTACCCTTGAAAGGCTGGTCAGTCAAGTTGAGGATAAAAAGGAAACAAGAACAAAAAAAGAGATCAAGTGCCTATGAAAAAATAAAAATACTTCCTGTAACAGGCTCACTTCACAGATTATCTCTGCATGGGTCAAAGTCTCAAAGGCCAGGTGTGGTGGCACACACCTGTAATCCCAGCACTCAGGAGGCTGAGGCGGTAGGATTGATTACCACAAGTTTGAAGACAGCCTGTGCTACACAATGAGTTGAAGGCCAGCCCGAACTACATAGTGAAACTATCAAAAGAAACACAAACCAACCAAAACACACCCCCAAAAAAAGCCTCAAAAGAAATTTAAAAGGAATAGAATGATAGGAGAAATGCAGATGGGAAGATATAAAGTAGCAGATAGAGTATGAACAAATGTAGAGCTGATGTACAACACCAGCTCAACAGATAACAAAACTGTGCTGTACTTCAAATTTCTGCTACATAGTAGACCTTCAGCAGCACCTCTCCCATGAGGAGGAGATGAGAGGATGAGATCTGCTAACTTTAGTGCAGTTGTCTATAGGCACACTGCAACATAATGCTGGACACCATCATATGGATATGTCACATTTCATACCACAGTCCTATGTGCACCACAACACCACACTGTATACCTCAACCAATTTCTTAAAAGGGAGTTAAGATTTGCACTGCACACCAACATTACAAATCCTAACAATAACAACAACAACAACAAAAAGACAGTAAACTTTTAAGAACTTAAATCAACCAAGTTTTCCCACTTGTTATAGAGCAGTCCCTCCACACCCAGAGCAGGTTTGTTCCACAACCCCAGAGAAACAAAGGCTGCGGACAGCACCAAACTCCACAAATTTATGTCTTTTTTATCTCAACCAAGCATTCATCACACATTGGCCCTAACATTTACAGTGTGAGGTGTGACAGCAAAACCAACATGAATTTCTCTTTCTTCACAATTTGAGTTTTTTTCTAACGGTAGATCTTGGCGATCTCAGACACGACGTTGTCTTACTAAGCTGACAAGGTTCACCTTTTCACTCCATGTCTTCTCTTGTGCACACCCAGATGTATCTGAACTGCCAACACACAGTTTAGAGGAGTCAGTGAGAAAAATAAGGGTTACTTCAGCCCAAGTAGTAGGACACCAGCAGCCTGGTAAGGAGCCAGCTGCTAACTGCCTGGCAGGGGCAGCACATTCAGGGTGAGACACTGGCCAAAGCACTCAGGACACAGGCAAGAGAGAGCATAACAGGACAAGATTTTACCATATTATTCACAAGGACATGAAATTTAAATATTTACGGTTTATTTTCTAAAGTTCTTTTTACTATTCTGGGACCACACTTGACCAAGGGTGACTGAACCCAGAACAGAAGGCCACAGACAAGGACAGGGAGCTACTGTTACCCTTCCACTCTATAGACACCCTTTTCTTTCTGTACTCTTATCATATAGTCAGAAACCTTTGAAGTCAGAACCTCCACAAAATTATTTAGTCCTACCACTTTACCAAAAGAAAAACGAAGCAACATATCCACAGGATAATTAACTCTTTACAAAGCATAAAATCTCCCCTAAATCATTTTCTGGAACTACCAGTTTAAACACACAACTCTATATAACACACAGACAAAAACCCAAGTCAGAGGAGATCCAAGACAAAAAATGGGAATTACAGTGAAATCTTCATTCTTACTAATCCAGTCAACATTCATTGGTCATTCATTCTATGCAGCCAACGCGTTACTATGTATACAAAAGTCAAAGAAACAAGTGGTTCAACAGTTTGAAAGGAAAAGACCAGTTGAGCACAAGCTTTCACAGTGCTATAAAAAAGGAGAAACCAACCACCACTCAAAGAATATCAAAGACACCACAAGAGCAGTGATTTCTGTAGCAGAGTCTGCCTGATAAGGAGGGAAGAAGATTCCAAACACAGAACATGCAAAGTCTTGCAACAGCTTGGGAGTGTTTGGGAAAATGGTTTCATAATAGCCAATGCTATGGGTAGCAGAGAAATAGCACTAAAGTTATAGAAGCAGGTAGAAGATTTTGGATTTTTCCAAGTACATAATGGGAAAATACTTCAGCTGCTTTAAATGCGGGAACATCACCATGAGATTTTCCTTTTGCAAAAAGCAGTTACAATGTGGAAGTCAGGTTGAAGAAAGCTCACATAAGAGAAAGGAGCCACCTCTGTTGACCAGGAGCGAAATGAAAGATACACCTTATCTATCCCAAGCCAGGCAAATTTTTCATCACTTCTTTTTTTTTTAGACAGGGTCTCACTTTGTAGTTCAGCAGGCTGGTCCTGTACTCAGCCTGGAACTCAGCAATCCTCCTGCCTCTGCCTCAAATGCTGGGGTTACAGGCTCGAGCCACCACGCCTGGCACTGTGATGTGTGGTACTGACGGTTGGAGGGCCTGAGTGACCACGCCCCGTACTGCTCTATGTGGTTCCGGGGATCGAACCCTGGACCTTGTGCTTGCAAGGCAGGAGACAGAACCACAGAGCTAAATCCTCCGCTCCTATTTCTTTTTCTTATTTTGGTACCAGGAAGCAAACTCAGGACATTTCTCTTGCCAGGCAGGCATGGCGCCCGCCACTGAGCTAAATCCTCAGTCTTCTTCATTTCTGTAACACATCTCATTTCAGTCCAAGAGGTTTCCTGCTGCCAACAGGGGCTACGCAATTCACCCTTCCTCTTTCACATGGCTACCACAAGTAGTATTTATAATGGAAATGTGACAGAACCCTTCCACCTTTACCAACCTTCCCCTACAAAACATTTTCATCCTGGCTTAAGGTAAAAATGAAAACAACTAATCTGCTCTATAAACCTAAACCACAGAACTATATTCATCTGGGTGATTTCCATGAAAGTCACACTGACCTCCTTCAGCCTCGTAAATGTCTCCTATTTCCCCTACCACAGGACCTTTCCATGTGCATTTTCTTTTCTTTTTCCCCTTGGGAACTTCTCATTCTTGCAATCTTATTTCAAGTGACAGCCTTCTCTGATCAGATCAAAGTCCTCACTGTAGATTCTTACAGTACCAGCAGACATCTGTATAGCAGTGTCTCATTCTTCTCATACTGGATTAGTGTCTCTCTCTCCCGAGAGAGCTTCCCATGAACACAAGGGCACTACTTCCCTCCCAACTGTAGTTCCAACACTCACTCATCACATGAGACATACAGCAGATGCTCACATCTAATGCAACTGTATTAGATAACATGATTCAGGGCTAAATGAATTCTTAAAATGAATTTTGAAGTAGGGGGTATTACAGAGCGTAAGTCAAGGATAATCTAAGAGGGAAAAACTTACTATTACATTTGTTAGTGTTGTTATGAATAATCATGATGCCACTAAATGTTAAAAAAATACAGAAAGAAGAGTAGGCTTGAGTAGTTTCTAAAAAGCTAAGGATATGTTGGTTCTGAGACGTCTAAAGAAATTCAAGTAGTAAGTTAACTATGTTCTTAAGACTAACTTCTGAATTAAAATACAGTTTTATGTGTGCACCAACATGGACAGAAAGCAAGGAAGAGAAAACCTTCTCAACAAGGACAGTTCAGAACCGGATAAAATGAAATCCGATCATAGCCTCAGAAACACCTGCATTTAAGGAAAGGGTCACAATTGAGACAAAAGGAGCAAAAAGAAAACTACAAGATAATGGTGCCGTACAAGTAAAAAAAGATTAACAGTCCGAAATGTTAACTGTCAAGGGGGGCAGGTGAGATAACTGGAAATGATTGCTGCAGCTGTCGGAAAGCCGACTCCAAGTGATGGAGTGCAGAGAAGGCAGGCAACGCAGACATGGTGAACATGGACTGTTTTCCAAGAAGTCTGACTGCAAAAGAAACAAAACACCAGCAGAGACACAGACCAGAAGCTGACAGTCAAGGAAATATTTTGTTGGGTTATTTTTAAGACTCAAGACTTCAGTGTATTTGTATGTTTAAAAAAAAAAAAGAAAAGAAACCTAAGTATGAGTTTGCCCTAACCACTCAAAACAAGGAACCCAGAGTCTTGGATATGAGAAGAGTATGATGCATACAGATGAACAGGTGTTCAGAGAAGGCAGCACGCCAAAGGCTTGTATGCCATGCTTTTTAAAAAGCTAATCAGAATTTCATCCTGTAGACAATACACTTGGCACCTTTTAGGAATGAAGTCCTAAGATGGCATTCATGCGCCACGCAAGTGGGGCAAGGTCACCATAGAAATCCTGTGGAGCCAGTGTGAAACAGCAGGCGCACCCCTGAAGAACCGCCTGAAAACGCGAAGGCCACTCAGAAGAGCAGGAGTGGTCCGCATCCTCTGTGAGCTGCTTCTCTCCAGGGGTGCCAACATGCACTGCCACCCCTGGCCAGCTCAGGAAGCCTGGTTTACTGCTCTGCACTGCCAACCTTGAGCATAATGCTTCTATTTTATTTTCTTCCTCTCCTTGATTATGAAGAGAAAGAATATATTTGAAATTATTTTAGTATTTTCTAGACTTTCTTTAAACTCTTCTCCAAAATTGCTAATGGAAAATTAATGCTGCATAATACAAAGAGAGTTTGTGATGTTTTAAAGGCAAAAAAACTACTTCACATAAAATGTCAAATTTCAAATGTGAGTCCTAAGTCAAATTACTGCCAGGGTTTACACAGACTTTTGAAGATCTACTTTAAAATTCGTTATCTCGTCATTAAAGAACTTCTGTATATTCACTACGCGAAACGATAAATTTTTTAAATAAAGTACTCGCGCATGTAGAAAATGGACCAAACTCTTATCTATGTGTCCCAAACTGTGCAAAGTACTGAGCTTTGTCTTAGATGGATCTCATTATGCATGAAAAAGGAAAACCACCCAATCTCAGAATGAGCAAATGAGTCGTTCCTAAAGGATCATCTTGGTTAAATGTAGAATTAAAACAGATTTACAAGGAAACAACAATGAATTTTCGAAGTCATCTTCTAACAGACCTTCACTTAAACTAAAAGTTATGGGTGACTGAAGACAAGCCAGTTAAATATGTTAACACCAAGCACAGGTAGACTGGATTTTAAATGTCTCTCTACCTTTCTTATCTGAAGATAAGAAATTCCAAATAGCACCATTCCTGCCTGGCAGGGCAAGGTCCTGAGTTCGATCCTCAGTATCACGGAAAAAAAAGTAAATTTCTACCAAACTATTCTCATTCCAACCAAGAGCTGAACAATGAGTAAGGAATCAACCACCCGAGGTCAGCTCTTACTTCTGCCCACCCCTTTCTCCCAGCAAAACTCCCTTGCACACCTTTACGTAAAAGTACACAACTAGGGTCCCTGACGCACGTAGGGGCATTCTCACTTCAGGGCCGGCTCAAGCTCTCCCTCGGTCCAGCTCTCCTAGGGAAGTGAATGCACACTCCCGGGCCTGTGCTGCATCATTTCCATGCCGGTCTTCGCTAGAATGGAGTTGATGACTTTCATTGGCAACCTAAGAACGACTCACCCTGTAACCACAACTACCATCCTTCGATACTCAAAATAACTGAAATATACAGACAAGTCACTGTGTAGTGTTCTCGACTGTTCTTTAACCTGCCTCCGAAGTTACCATGCAGGGTTTGGTCTTTTAAGAGGTGTTTCTCCACTATTATTAATCTCTTACTAAGGCAACATCACAACTTCTCTAGGGAGAAACCTTCATTTTTGTGTGGGCATTTTCCTAGTCTAAAACTAGTTTTAGAAGGTGGCAATCCTGACACTCTGGGAGGCTGAGGCAGGAGGATCACAAGTCTGAGAGCAGTCTAACAAACCTAGTGAGTGTAAATCTGTCTCAAAATTTTTTAAAAACTGGGGACGTAGCTCAGTGTGAAGGCCCTGGGTTCAATTCCCAGCATGGGGGGCAGGAGTTTTAAAAGCTTCTAACTCCCTCAGCAATTCTCACAGGGTTATGCAGTAGAGAAAGTCTGCTCTGTAAACTCATCCAGTCAAACGGTAAAAGAAACGACGTCGGAGAAAATACACACCTGAAACGTTTTACGTTTAATTACCTCAACTGAGGTTAGTATCTATTTTGGCAAAAGTAATTTCACGGACTCTTCAAAGGCTTGCCCTTCCCCCAGCTAAAACTGTAAAATCATGCAACATATGAATTTGCTGCCACAAAACACACTCCGCGTACCTCAAAGCATTACTTGGGAGTTACTGTAAAGCTTGAGCTTTCATAAGCAGTTCACCCAAGCGTCCATTCAGCAGAATTCTTAAATACGTACACTAAGACCCATACCCAAAGCCAAAGCGTAATTTTTTTCTAACAATCTCTTTCTTTTGGACTTTCCACGTTAATGAGATTTTTTTCCTTTTGAACTTGGGATTGTTACACACCTCACACAAAAAAAAATCACTGTCATCACAGCTCCTCAAAAGACTGCACACTGACTTCCGAGATTCACTTATGTTCAATTAAAGACAGGCAGAAACTTCTTTTCCGTTTAGAGCTTCGTGCCTCCCTACTGCTTTAGAAAAATACGACGGTGCTCAGCTGAACTCCTCCCCGCAGCGCCCACGGATCGGAAGCCCGGGAGCCCGCACGCGAGCGCGACCGCAAGTCCCCGGCGGCCGGCCCAGCGGGGCTCCGGGCAGGCGCGCGCGGACGCGGCCGGGACCGCGGGGCAGCCGCCGCGCCGCAGGGCCCCGCCCCCGCGGGACCCCGCCCCGCAGAGCCCCGCCCCCGCAGGGCCCCGCCCCCGCCTCCCCCACCGCGCGCGGCCCCGCCAAGGACGCGCGGCCGGGCGGCTCCGCGGGCCCCGGGCCCAAGATGGCGGCGGCGCGCCCCGGGTCGGGAGGGGACGGCAGCAGCCGGGGCGCGGGACGGGGGGGCGGCCGCGTCCTGCCTACCTTTGAATTTGAGGTCTGTGGGCGGGTCGAGGACGAGGATCTGCTCGTGTTTCGCCATGGCTCCAGAGGCGGACGCCATCGGAGACAGCGCAGAGCGGGGGCGCGCCCGCGGCGGCGGTCTGCGGGCTGGGCGGGGGCGCGGCCGGCTCGGCCGAGCTCTAGAGCGGGACCAGGCTCCGGCCTCGGGCCTCGACTCCTGCCGCTCTGTAGCGCGTTTGCGGGGCCGCAGTGGGGTCAGCAGCTCCGACTCTCACAACTGACTCAACCCGACACAGCCGCCGCGGCCACGCGCACTGCGATCTTCGGCGCCCCACGTGACAGCCGCTGCGTGCTTACGTGCGCGTCCCCGCCGCCGCCAGCCCTCACGCCCGCCCCGCCCTCCAGCCGGCCTACGCGACGCGAGCTGCTGCGCCTGCGCGCTCCGGCTACCCGCCCTTACGGCCCGCACAGCTGTGAAGAAGGGCGTGACAGGGCCCAGGTTGGGGGGGGCAGGGACAGAACGCGGCGCAGCCCTCAGTCACTAGGAGCTCCAAGGACAGAGCTGAGAGCTTGCGCCTGTGGAACTTCGCGTTGGCCGGCAGGGGCGGGACGCGAGCGACGCACCCGACTCCCAGCATGCTTTGCGTGGGGCGGAGCGACCGCGCGGTGCCTCCCGGGAACTGTGGTCCGGGTGCTGAGGGCGGGAAGGAGGCTAGGGCGCTGGCAGCCGCGTGGAGTCGGTCGCCCGGCTCGGAGGCCCAGGGGCGGCCCACCCGTGCTGAGAAGCGGAAAGCCAAGCCCAGAGTGCCCCGAGGCCTAGGCTAGGTATGTAGACCCGCCTCTGAAGGCGGACCAGGATGAGCCGGCGTAATTCCTCCAGTTGCCAGCCCAGAGTCCTCTGTCGCATCCGGAGTTTGCCTGCTGATGCAAGATTAGACGAAGACGCGTTTACCTCCCTCGTAAGGAGTGGATGTGCAGTTATGTCTTAGGGAGATTTGTCCAGGCGCCCCTAAACCGAGAGTGAGCGCATGTCCGAGGCGGAATTCGGGTCTACCCAGTTGTTTGACTCATGTTCGACCGGAACCAGAGCAGTTGTTAGTTGCACATGGAGAACGAATTCCATCGGTCTCGAGAGGATCTGTAGTAAACTGAACCAAAGACAAGAATCACAGCAGAAGAATTGCTGGCAAATCTTCTACCAGTTACCTGCATACTCAGCCCCGAGGAACATACAAAGAAATAACCGGCTGTAAATTTTTGCTGTATTTTATGATCCTGCTCGGATTAAATCCCAAGAAACACCAGGAAACAGGACATATTGCTGCCTGGTTTGTCTAGAAAATGAGTGAGATACACCGAACAGTCTTAATCAGAGGCACAGAGCCCGGGCTTTCGTGTGCAGCCCAGGCAGCAGAGCCGGTCCAGGAGGAGCTCTCGGGGATGGTTAACTCAGCACCCGCAGAAGACTGTACCACGAAGCACTGTGTCTTCAGCCTCAAGAGGCTGGAAAGACGCAAGTATCTACATCGTTTGAAAAGCATATTCTAAATTTACCTTTGGGTTGGATCTCTTTTATTCACAAAATTTACTTTGAAATATCAAACTCATTAAAGAGAAGACAAAAACTTAGTTCTTATTAAAGGGGGAGTTAATGTTTTGTTTTCTAAAGGCTGTGCTTGGCAATCCACAGGATGGTATCCTACATATGTTTAATTACAAATTGACAACCCAAAAAATCCTCACAAACTCCACAGACCTGCCTAAAGGCTCTTTTGTCATGGGCAAGCTAACCTGATTAAACTGGCCCTGCACTGTTGCATAGACAACACACACACACAAAAAAAAAATTTGAGGACCCTCAGTTTGCAAACAGTCAATTAGGATAGGACAGATAAAGTTCTCAGTCACTCCCTGAATAGTTGCCCAGTCCTCATGGGTTTAATGGGCAGCCTGGATTGGACAGATTCCAGTTCACAGCTTGTGTCCTGAACAATTCCTGCCCCTTCAATTTACCATTGGAATCAACTTTTTCTCAGTAGTGCTAGAAAAATCACATAAGTACGATCTGAACATTACAAGAATTTAGACAGGTGATAGTCTAAGAACACATAGTCTTCCTGAATCACCTAACCTTCATCAAATAGTCCACTAATGGTTGGTGCTTTGG
Organism: Petromus typicus; assembly: GCA_004026965.1. Lineage (NCBI taxonomy): Eukaryota > Metazoa > Chordata > Mammalia > Rodentia > Petromuridae > Petromus > Petromus typicus. The sequence goes on from PVIR01017969.1 coordinate 12,828, forward strand.
TATTTATCGGTACCATTTTCAGCAGTTAAAAATACAAATGTCATCACATGCTACTCGGAACAACTTTACCAAAGTTGGCAAGTGTTACTTTTGTTGTTAAATATGGAAATGGAAAACATGTAAGAGCATTTCATGGCAGTAACCCAGCTACACTGGGGATAGGAAGTGCCTGACGATGTTTTTGCAGAAAGCCTTGCTTCCCAGACTGTGATAAAATCACAAACCACAGTGATCAAGGCAGCGACTTTTTTTTTTTTTAAAAACAGGGTCTCATGTTTTAGTTCAAGCTGGCCTTGAACTCACTTAGTAGTCTAGGGCAATACCACCCTGACTGCGCCGAATCTCATCTGATCTCAGAACTAAGCGGGGTTGGGCATAGTACTTGTGCAGGAGAACTCACTTTGGAGCCCGGGCTGCCTCGGCTTCCTGAGTGCTGGGATTACAGACATGTGAGACTATGTCTGGCTTCAAGACAACAATTTGAAATGTAATTGACATCTATTATTTAGAAATTAGGAATATTGAAACAAAGGGGCTAATGTTCGTTCTGTTTGCTGCTTTTAAAATTGATTAATTCAACACAGGTTCTTGAAGTATCGGTATATACATATATATATATTCATATATGTCTTAAGCATATTTCTGTAGTAAATTTTCATGAATAAGGAGGTATGAGGGCCTTGAATATTATTTCAATTTGTTTGATTCACTAATAGTTTTCACCTTTAGACGGATTATTTCTTGTGATTTTCAAATGGCATAAAAGTGTTCCCACCTACTCCGTAGTTAGAACTAAGTTAAGCTCTGCTATAAAAGTGCCCTATAATTATGAATGTGCTTATGAGCAGTTCTCTGAGTCAGTCAATTCAGAGAACAGTTAATGGACACACTACCAGTAAAACTGAGGTAGCAGCAAGAGATAGTCAAATTATATACAGGCTTCGAATCTGAACTGCAATTAGAGTGCTGATTTTCACTGTATACTTTAGCAGCTTCACCTCACTGTACCTGTTTTATACGTATAAGATATGGATAGTAATAATGCCTCTCCTAGATTTGTGTGCCAGCTTCTCTAGATGGCATTCTGGAGAGGAGACTGAGCAGTGGCGGGTGAATCCAGTGATGTCCATTGAGTGTGCTGTTCGGAGTGAGAGTGGGCAGGGGGCCCATAGCAGGTGTGCCTCTGGAAGGAGTGTCTCTTGATGACTCTTCCCTTGTGCCCTCCTCGTCTGCTGTGAAGTAAGCAGCTCTGCCCTATCACACCTGTCCTCTCTGATCTTTTGGCTTTGGAGCCAGCTGACCGCAGACTAAAACCCCTGAAACCATGAACCAAGTAAACCATTTCTCCTTGAGTCATGTTTGTCAAGCATTTTGTCCCGTCAACAGGATCACTGGTTACAAGGATTAAGTAAGTTACTAAAAATGAAGAGCTTGAAATATTACCTGTATCCAGCACTGGAACTTAGTAATGTTAAATGTTAAATTGTTTCTATGTGCATGGCACTGCGCCAGGTTCTGGTAATTAGCAGGCAACATGGCATCTACCCTTATGTTGAAGCCATAGACAAATGTGGAAAAACTACACAAGTATTATATTCCAGTTGTGGTAAATATCAACAGGGAGTTCACAGTGAGAACTGAGCACAGGGTTTCGGATGCGACGAGAGCATGGCTATCACAGGTAAAGGGAACGAAAACGTGTGGAAAGCCTGGGTTGAGCAAAAGCACAGCTCATCCTGAATCACTGAGGGAGCCAGTCAGTGAGTGCACGACAGGGAATAGGTGAGGAGTGAGCAGGGGCTGAGGTTAAGAGGCCAGATTGTGCAGACAGGTTCGGTCCTAAGGAAACAGCAAGCTATCAAAGGGTCTAAGCAGTGGAGAAGCGAAAGCAATCTTTTACTCCTGTTGGTTGCAAGGTGGAGATTGGATTTGAGAGAATAGAAGGTGAGATTTGTTAACGTTACCGTTCATACAGGATGGTATCACGGAGGAAGACGTTGCCGAAGATGATAGCTAACATGGATGTGGTGGAGATGAAGGAAAAATACAGAAGGAGCTGAAAGATACTGCAGTGGCTGAGTCAATCGGCAATTACTAACTAGATTCCAGACGGTGTGGGCAAGAGAGATAGAGATTCCCTCTGACCGCGCGGGTGGGTGGGTGGGTGGCAGTGCTGCCCGTGGGGAGAAGACCGCGGAGGAAGGACCAAGTGCTGATGTTGGGCGAAGGCCAGATGTGAGATGCCTTTGAGCCACTCCCCCGGAGCTGTTGACGGTCCAATCAGGTTGCAGCTCAGAGGGAGGCGCTCTGTGCTGAGAGCCATGCCACAGAGGCCTGAGCCCGCATGGTGACAAGTCATGGGCACTGATGGAGGCAGCTAACACCGAGAAAAAACGGACCCTGCACTTATTCCTGGGAAACTACAGTTTTTAAAGATCTCATGAAGTAGAATGGGGGAAGCACAGCCAGGGAGGTACAGGGAGGAAAATCAGGAGGAGGTAGCAGGAGCCACGGCCATGCAGTTGTTCCAGCCTCTCCTCCAGCGATGCCTTCCTGCACTGAAGAAGCAATACTTACAGCTAGGATCTTGTCCATGCAATAGACTGACAGTATGCACAGCTGTGCTGTTTGGAATTGGAAGTGAGCTGCAGGCCTGGTTCTGTTCTTTCCAGCTCTTCTCCGGCTGGCGAGGGGGTGGGGGGACCACACAGAAACTTGAGGCTCTCCCAGCAGTGCTCCAGTGTCCATTTACCCGACTCCTGGGTACAGAAGGCACTTGGTCACTGCAGGGCCATCAGAAGCTGTGACAGCAGCAGTGGCTCGGCTTTCTGACCCTTGGATCAAAGGTGAGGGGTGTGTCTGAAAGTGGCTGGTTCTGGGGCAGACTCTAAGACAGGAGCTACCCTGGGAGAGTAGCCTGTCAGCCTTGTCCTGAAAGGCATTCCTGGGGAGCCCAACCCCGGGCTGTTCCTCCAGCGCTTCCAACAATTTGTGAGTGCCTCATTCCCATCATTTATGTCGCTTTCCACTTACACCACCTGAGTAGCAGCTACAGAGAGTAAATTGTGAAGAAGCCCACAGTGGGTCAGAAGGGTCAGCAGTGGAGAATCCGATGGCAGTAAGGCTGAGCTGCGTAACTGAGGAGAAAAAAAGGAGGAAACGGTCGCTGCTGACAGGAGCTTTTCCTAAAATAAGCGAAAGCGATTAAGGTACATAAGGTCAGCACAAGTGAAAGGAAAGCAGTGCTCAGTACCATAACTGTGGATATATTGGTGTGTTATTGAGCATAGCTGTTGGATTCTGCGGGAAAGAGATTCTAAGAGAAGACAGATGGGACCTTCTTCATACTGGAGACTGAAGGGAATGAGTAGGGGAAAACTTAGTTCAAGGACTTGCTTTTGAATGACCAGCTAAAGTATTAAAACTGTGAGACCCAACTTGACATAAAAACAGCCACTTTGTTAAAAGCCTCCACTTTGTATCCTGTAGCCTCCCTGTGAACCTGGTACTTGTTGTCTCCTTGGGAACTGTCCACCCAACCAATATGCAAAAGCCACCGATTGTATGTTTTTAGCATGCACTGTTCTATAGTAACACCTTAGAAACAATGTTCTTAGAGTGCTGTCACCTTAATAACAGAATGATCTAACCATTGCTATTGGCTTCTGTACTTCACTTCTGCACAGAAACTTCCTAGTAACAGGTGGGAGGTAGTAGATTTTGCCTTTAAACACTGTGCCTTTGTCAAACACAGGGCCCTTCCTCCTCAGCTTATCCTAGTAACAGACCCAGCTGGATAATAAAGTTCTTGGGTGGACTTTAAGATCTTGTCAGGTCCTGAGAGACTGTCGCTCGTTGGGATTTGGGCATAACAAAATTGTTAGATTAATAATCTTTATTTGTAAAAATAATTTGAAGACTATATTTTTCTCTGCTTAGCCTTTCCACTGTCGAAGTAATGGGTACTGAATGGTAAGCAGTGAAAGAATCCAAAGGCAGGAGAGAGAAGTTCTCCTACATTCCCCATTCTCACTTTGCCTGGGGTGACCAGTGTCAGCCACCAACTGATGTGTCACGCCCAGCCTTATAAACACCTGTAAAAACATGACTTGTTTTAGCTACCATTGTTTACAATGGCTCTAATGCATTATTCCACAACTGCATTATCTCCCTAATAGTATATTAAAGCTGTCTGACCAGGCCCATGGGCATAGATCTCATTTAATCTTTTAATAGTTGAATCCGGAGAGCAGACCACTTTTCTATGGAGCTGTTTGTCACCTTAGTGGCAAGCATGTAAATTATCACAATTTATCACAAAAACAACAGCACTGCAAGAAAGATCCTTAAAGGCGTGTCTCACTACAGGGTCGTTCAGGTTTCACGGGAGATCCTCAGTGGCAGAACTGTTTCCTGTTTCATCACAGACTGTGATTTGTGGCACCAGTCCTCACTTCTTTCTCTCAGGACTGTGCGGGGGTCCGTCACCTCCATCCCGCCAACCGCTAGGTCTCACTTCCACCCAGCCGGTGATGAGCGGGAGCACAGACGTGTCTCTGGACTGCGCGGCCAACAGTCCCGCCCGCCAGAACTGAAAGAATGCCTTTCTTAGACTCCACCCTTGTTCAGCGAGTCCGTCTGGACGTACTACTTGCTCCAAATGGATTGCAGCTTAGAGCACATGGGAAACCAGCCCGAGCCTCCGCAGTGGATGCTCAGTTTTCTCCCGGTAATATAGCTGTCCTTAAAGGGTACAACAAGGAGTCACCAGGTGCCCGTTAATGTCAAGTGTTCATCCAACCCCGGCCGGGCCGCTCGAGTGTCTGAACACTCATGTTTCGGGACACACTGTGACAGGGTCTGGAGCAGACGCGGGGCCCAGAGCACAAGCAGACTAGAACCTGGCCCCGTCTTCAGGACAGCAATGGTACAACCTCTACTTATTGTTATTATAAGTACTAGCTAATATAATGGACACACAGTGCTTAGCACAGTGCTTGCCAAATAGTACACTTCTAGTAAACACTTTATATTAGAAATTTAGCAAAATTTGATTGCTTCTATGAAATATAATTTGTTTGACACTTAAGACATGGCCAAGTTTTGACCAAAATAATGTGGTAGTTTTTAATAACTCCTTTGAAATATGTCAGTCATTTAAATTCACAGCCAAATGTTGTCTCTTTAATAAGATACTTCTTAAATAGAAGATAAATTGATAGAAACTAAGGAGACTTTTTGTTCAATTGATTGCTTGATTGCTTGATTTTCCTTTTGCAATGCTGGAGATCAAAAAGCCCCACCCCCAGCCTGGTACCGCTGCAAAATATGCTCAATGATTTGTTTGGGACCAAGTTCTATGTTCCATGCTGGGACAAGACGCAAAGAATAAGTTTGATTCTAGTCCTGAATAATTTGACGAACTCAGTGAACTTAAATAAGCATATCCAATACGTGAACAACTGTAAGAGCAGGAAATGGAAAGCATTACGGAAAAATAGAAACAGCTGGTGCCTGGCGGTGAGCAACTGAGACGGTTGATGTGAAGGAGCTGAGCAAAGCTCCACAGCTACTCCCCATTTCAAGGTCACGGCACTTTTGTGTCTAGGTGCGCGCGCGCACACACACACACACACACACACACATTCCTCATGTTTTCTACTAAGACATTTAATTTCTTTTCCTGGAGATTTTTGTTCTTAAATATAAAATTATTTGCTGTTTATAGCAGAATTATTCACAGTATTCAAAACCTGGAAGGGACCCAAGTGCTTATCCTCAGTTGAACAGAAAATCCAATCTACCCGATTTTCTCTCTTAAAAAGGAAGGAAATTCTAACATGCTACAACATGGATGAACCTTGAGGACATTGAGCAAAATCAGACCGTCATAAAAAGACAAATATGTGCAGCAGCTTGAATAGCCATAGAGACGGAAAGACGAGTAGCTGCCAAGTGCCATGGGGAGAAGAGGGGTGTTTAATGGTGCAGTGTTTCAGCTTCCTAGGCAGAGAAGAGTTCTAGCGATTGGTTGCACAGCAGTGTGGGTGTACATCACGCTAATGAACTATACACTGGAAGATTATTAAACTGGTGAATTTGATGTTAGGTGAATTCATTTTGTCATAAACAAATGGTTAACCATGTAATTCTGCAGCAGTGCTCTTGCTGTCTCCCTCTCTCTTGGACAGCTCTTATCTCACTTTTAGTGGTTTGAAGCAAAAGCATAGCAGTCAAAGGCCGGCTCTCTCAGACCTGAGTTCAACTCGTATCACTAAGATGGGGGGAAACTTGCTCCATCAAGTTATCATTAAAATCAGTGAGCCAATACTTATATTAATGCAATATTTGGCTCTTGTAAACAATCAATAAATGTCAATGCTGCTTACGTTGTTATTGCTCATTTATAGATAAACATATACATTGATTTCTGTTTCCTTTGAAACAAAATCAGTGTTTGAGGGTCACTTTCTTATTGTACACATAAGTCAATGCCCACAGTCCTACCCCAGAGGTCCAGGCCCCGCAGCCAGATGAAAATGGTGTGACCCTCTCTATAGTCAGAAAGACACCCAGCCCAAGTTCAGTTTGAATGTGGAAATACTGAGATAGTTACCATATGGGAGACGGGCTGGGCGTGGTGGCACCCACCTATAATTCCAGCACGTGAGAGGCTAAGGCAGGAGAACCCCAGGAAGTTCAAAGCCAACCTGGACCACACAGTGAGTTCAAACCCAGCCTGACTGAACTACATAGTGAAACTCTATCTCAAAAGACCAAAAACAATAACCAAAAAGAAGAAAGGGGAGAGACAGAGAGAAGGAAAGAAAAAGCAAGAAGTGTGGAAGTGTGGCTGAGGCCCAGTCAGCCATTTGTTTAGAGTTTGTGCCGTGACATACAGTAAGCTCACATCATGATATAGTAGAGGAAATATTCAACACTGTCAGTGTTCTTAGTATATTACAATCAACACATGTTCTTAGTACATTTCTTAGTAGGAATACTTCATACAATGTCCTTAGTTCTTTATTTCATACCATATAGCCTTAGCCATTGTCGCCTTGTGATATGTTCAAGAGGAGCTGGAGCCAAAAATGCAGATTTAATTTTACTTTAGTGCGCTGCACAGCGCGTTGTGGAAAGGAACACGTTCACTGAACTGCTTCTTCACAGCGAGGCCTTCGTTAGAGTTTAAAACAGGTTTGTGAGCTGCACTGGCTCACAAGATTATACTCAGAAAACTCAAACAGTGTCTCTCTTTTTCATACTCTGTCTCTCTCCTCTCATCTCCCTTTAAAGAATTCATTTGCAAGACCAGAGAATGCTGCCAAGAGAAAAGACCAGGTAAGTCAGGATACCAAGCCTGGGGCTGTACCCTGACCCAGAGACCAGCCCTGCACCACTGCAAAGTATGGTTTCCATGATTTTTCCACTGCATCCTTAGCTGCTTGACCCGTGATCAGGGAGAAGAGCTGGCACTGCACTGCCCAAGGGCCAGACCCGGCAGGCCTGCCCACACCCAGGCCCCAGGGATGGCAACTACACACAACCTGCACAGAAATAACTTGAGCCTTACACACCTTAGGTGAACTAAGCACGTGCAGCGGCCGCTACAGCCACTCCTACTCTTTTGAGCTATTGGTCAAAGAGCAACAGAATTGTGCGTTTTGAAGAATTATAAGACAAATACTAGGCATGAAATCACTGATAAGATATAAATCACAGGTTTAAATATTATGAAACATTCTTTAAGTGTCTATCATTTCAAATAAAGTACAATTCAGACGTGAGTTATTGCACACCAGTCTATCAGCACAGTGCAATTTCAGATATGCTACATAAAGCTGAAATTAGATTGTGCCCACCTAGAAGACTTAGTGAGCACGCAATTTTGGAAATGAACATATAAATTCTAAAACCGCTTGGCTCTGTGGTCAGCAATATCCTGTCCCTGTTTGTACATACGCTTTTGTGAAATCACTGAGAAGGAAGTCAAGAGTCCCTATAAATTATGTAAACCTTGAGTCAGAATGATTCAGTCTGTCAAGGGCAATGGCCCCAGGCTTCATTACAAATGTAGTGACTCTCATAAGACTAATAATGTCATCTTCGCAGGCCCAGGGACCTCGTGCTCTTTACTGCTGGGTCTCTAGCACTGAGAAGAGGGCCTGTGGTACAGAAGGTACGCAGCATGTTTACTGTTTCATAATTTTATTTTGAAATAACTTGAGCCTTACAGAAAAAAAAAAAAAAAGAATTCAGACCTAGAGCCTTCCTCCAGCTTTTCCGAGGCTGATCTTGCACCACCTTACAACAGGGAAGGCCAGCAGGGAACAGCACTAGCCCGTAATTATCAGGAAGTCTGGACCGCCCCTGGGTCTGCTCCGGCTTTTCCGCTCTTGTTCTTTGGGATGTCCGCGATGCAGGGCTTGCGTTTGTTCTCTTTTCTCCGGCGTCTCCTCCATCTGTGCTTTGGTGATATCCTCTTAGTCTTTTTCATCTTCTGTGACCTTGGTACTTGTGAAAGTGAAGGTCAGTTCTTTTGTTTGATGTTCCACATGAGGGGACTGTCCCAGGTCTCATGATTAGACTCAGGTCCTCGGCAAGGATGCCACAAAGGATGTGGGTGTCCTCGGATGGTCCTTGACACTAATTTTGACTGGTAGTAACTTTGAGCCTGTGATAAGGTGGTGTCTTCCAGGTCCCTCCACTGCAGAATCAGTCTCTTTCCCTTGACACTAAATGTCTATACCAATGACTTAGAGTCTAGGTGGATATCCTGGTGTTTGTGTTTGTTTTGTGATAGCAGGGGTCAAACTCACAACCTTGCACTTGCAAGGCAGGCACTGGCCCCGCTGAGCTAAATCCCCAGTCCCAGAAACTCTGTTTCGAATCAGACGCTCACTCTAATTGTACCCACCGACGACTGTGCGTCATTCAACACTTATTCCTGAAGTGCTGACCTAGCAGTGATTTCCTACTCCCCTCCTTCCTCCACCATTTGTTCGTCAGAACCCTCGTCCCCTCCGGTCGCGTTGTCCATGTGCGTATCACTGAAATGCGCCCTCGTGGGCACCTTGCCATTGCCGCAGTGTTGCCTGGCTTTCCGCAGTTGGGCCCTGTAGCCCTTCAGACTGGTTCCCGTGACCTCCCAGCGTGCTGCTCTCGTTTTCCTGAGCACTTCCTTAATCAGACGTTCCAGGACCGTCCTAGTTTTCCATGCCACATCCTGAGACCTTTGACCCCTTTTACTGGATAATGCTATTTAGAAACTCAGATGCAGCAACCGAAATACTGTTTCCCAAAGCTCCCTTAATCAGTGCTTTCCTCTCTCTCTGCCTTCTCTGTGGCTGTGGTGTTCATCTGGACACAACTTAGCTCGCTCACTACTTTGTTGTATTTCATTATGCCCTCTGCAAAGCACCAGCTGGTTGCCTGTCAGAACTACAGCTCGGCCTGAGGGTTCTTCGTGCAGCGAACATCCCCAGCCTTCCCATGCCATTTCCAGTGATGCTGTTGGTTCCTTTCTGTCCCCACCAAACCTCTGTAGGTAGTCTCCTGTACGTCTTATCACATAATCCTCGTTTTCTCTTTTGACGGTAGAACATTATACTCTTTTTACATCTTGCCTGTCTCATTCAGTTTACCCTGGAAACCACTCCAGTCGTTTCCTGAAGCGCTTCCCTGTTCTCTTCACAGCTGCCTGGCACTGCGCCACGTAAGTGTTGTCCAACCGTTGTACCTTCCCGTGGATGCACAGTAAGGCTGCTCCCATGTTCTGAAGTGAGCAGATTGCCCAGCGCTCCGGACTGCCGCAGCGGCCATCGCAGAGCTCTGCACTCCGCTCATACCCCAGCACGGGGAGGCTCCATACATCCTGCTGGCGGATGAGGGAGCTCAGGCTCAGTTGGGGGCACCTCAGCGTGCAGATCACCATGAAGATGCCTTACAGCCCCCACTACAAGGCTGCGTGGAGAGCTCTAAATGCCTGTGAGCTCCCATATTGCCGGAAGGAGGTCTGCAGGGCCGACTCCTAAAGGTGGAATTTCTGGATCGATGGCCAGTGCACACACAGGGTTAGGTCCTGACAAACTGCCCTTCCTTTTTGCTTTCTTTTTTCGTTCCCAGAACATATGCTTTTCCAAGATTATCCTTCAAAACACAAATGTTTTCTATCCTCTAGTCTGAATCCATCCTCAACGTTCCTTAACACTGCTTCACTGTTTTCATACTCTGGGGTGAACTGTGCTTTTCGGCATGGGTACAGACCAGGCGTAGAGCCCTTCACTGCCTCTGCGTCTCCATTTCCTACGCCTTGCCTATGGTCTCCGCTCACCACAGCCCGCTGTAGGAAGCCTCCTCGTGGGCAGGTGACCACCGGGCACCGTGTCTCCTTTGAGGCACAGGATGAAAGAGCCAGAATTTATCTTCTGGCTTGGAGGAGGCATCTCAGCACACCTCTAAGCAGGGGACCCCAACACCTTACCAAAGCAGCAGGCCCCCAAATCTTCCTCACACTCCCAAGCCCGCGGTATACTGGCTGCTGTGTGCTTGCCCTGCCCAACGAGCATTGCATTATCAACGTAACAGGTCACTGTGGCTGGTCCCAAAGCAAGAGTCCCTTGTGCAAAGGATGGAAAGTTGGTAACACCTTAGAGAGTAAATTCTGTCCATTCCACTTCAAAAATACTAAGGAGCACATTGGTCAAAGTGATGTCGCCTTCTGCGTACCTGAGGCCATGTTAGTCTGCGTCCTCAGACTGTGAACACCAGCCCACGTCCTTCAGGCGGCACCCTGTTGCTTTGATTCACCGTGTTAGCCCAGAGAGGGGGCAGTTTAGAGACTCCTACAAGGGCGGCACTTACTTGCCCCACAAGCCAAGGAGCCAAAGAGCAACATGACGGCTGCTAGCAGGACCCGCGGCTGCAGGCCAGCCACGAGCACACACGCCATATACATTTTCCCAGTGCCTAAGGTGGGACAGGGGCCAAGCCAGTGCCAATTCAGATTTGCAGGTTCCAGGCTCAGTCCCCACGTCCAACACTCCTTGAAGTCCTACCACTTTGTTTTCCCTGTATATGGTGACCCAGATGGGCACCTCAGCGAAGCCCTGGGGAGTTATCTGTCCTTATTTGCTGTGACCTTCCCCCTGGGAGTGTGGCCCTGGGGAGTCATCTGTCCTTATTTGCTGTGACCTTCCTCCTGGAAGCATGGCATCGCTTTAGTTGTGAGCTCTGAACGTGAAAACCAGCTCAGGTTCAGGGTGTGATTGAGCAATACTCTGCCTCCTCCATTGCTGCATGCCCTCTGTCCCCACCCAGGTGCCGGAACAGGTTACCTCTCCCGGAATCCTCAGGAACACCCTCGGCTCAGGCGTCACCTGGCAAGCTCATACTTTTCTTGCGCTGTGTCTCCTCTCCAGTGACTTAGCTCATCGATACACACAGGCCGTCTTTCATCCTTGTGGTCAAAACGTGGGGGTAGGAGTAAAGAAAGACAAATGCAAGCTGGTCCAGTGACACTGCTGTGTGATCCTAGCATTGTGGGAGGCTGAGCCAGGAGGATCACAGGTTCAAGTCCCGCCCAGGGAGCCCCTGTCTCAAAACACACAACAGAAGACGGGCTGAGGATACAGCTCAGTAAGGCGGCCCTGGGTTCAATCCACGGTATCACAAAAAGGAACAACCAAAAAAAAAGAGAAACACAGAAAAATACACAAAAATATGTTTTTTGTGCAATAACATACAAAATGGAAAAATAAATAACTAGCATTCCCACACTCCCTAATCCAAAGAGCAGTGAAAATAAAATATTTGCATGACTGTTCTCATACTTGAACCGAATTCTCACAATTAGCAGTTTCTTAGACCATGGGGGAAAACCCACCGGCAATGCTTCTCCACATGCACACGTTACTCCGAGTCCATCCGCACAGTGACATCACCTTTTACTGGAATATTTCCATCATCAGAGTATCAGTTTCCTAATGGCTATGTAATAAATCGCCATCAGCCAGGAATGGCTCAAAACAACAAAAACTTCTTTTTTTTTTTACAGCTCTGACCCTGTTCTCTGGCTTCCTGCCTGCCATGGAAGGGAGACCTGAGCAGGCGCCAGGGTGAAAACCAGTGTACACCGTAATGGGCCACCCAGCGGCACGCTGCTGAAGGGCCTGGCAAATGCTGAGACGTGGGAGGGGAGGGTCTGCCCCCAGAGCCCTGGGGTCCGGCCCGGCGCTGTGCCTCCCGAAGCCTGCTCACCACAGCTGTCCCGGGTCACCTGTCATCTCACCTCCAGCCTCACCTCCACAGCCACCCGCCACCTTCTGACTTTACATCCTCCACGCTCCCAACGCCCCAGCAGCGCCTCCTGGTGGTAACTAGCATCCAACCTGCACAACTGCCAACCCTATTTTACCATGTTTATGTCCGACAACGCACAGATTCAGTGCCCAAAAACACAGTCCAAAGTGAATCAAGGTCACCAATTGGATTTTATAAACAACTTTTCAAAAAACATCTCAGATAGTAAGACAAAGATGATCTGAAAGTAAGTGCCTTTATTTTCATTATTTTAACAAATGCGTATACAGGCATTGATTATGTAAAAACAACCTCTGCTTTTAAGTGCCTAGATCACACGTAGTATTTTATTTGGAACCAATTAAACTCCAATAAAGTCCTAGCTAAATTTCCTAATCTCAGCTGGTTCTTCTTTAACTTGTAATTAGAGTTAACGTTTTAAGAAAGCGAGAAAAGGGAAGAAAAGAGAGACAAATGGAAGGAAGGAAGAAGGGAAGCAGGAAGGGACCTTTATCAGTGTCATTTCAAACTCCCAGGAAAAGATCAATTAGTTAGGCAAATGAACCTTGGGAGGAGGTCATCAAAGTCAAGTAACGGTGAACTGCTGCACAAGACACGGCTTAAATTCAGCAGCTCGAGGGAGAGAAAGCCCTATTGTTAACTGTCCTGAGGAAGGGAAATCTCCTAGCCCCTTCCCTGGGAGCCAGCCAGCCTCACCTGCGATTTCTAGAGACAGAATCATTAGCTAGCGGGTGACTTCCTCCTCCATCTTCCGGTGGTCGGAGAAAGGCATTGATCGGAGGCATTAGGCTCGCGCTTGCTCTGCCTTTCCGGCACACTGAGGCTCTGTGGCTTTTGTGGCAGGGAGAGCACAGCAGCCCGAGGCCCCTCCAGAGACAGAGGCCGGGAGTTCCAGGGGGAGCGCGAGGCTGGCAAACCGACACCAGAGAACCGGACCGCCCTTCCCGTCACCCCGCACCAGCTCCTACTCGTCCCCCAGATGAGGCCCCGCAGCTGTGGGTGGAGCCAACAGGTGTGAGAGGGTCCATCTTTTAATTCACCTTTCTCCCATCAGTCCCCACCTGCACTGCCACGCTGAGGTCTTGGCACGTATCATATGCTGCATTCAACATTTTTATTTTCAAATAAATCTTTTTTTTTTCAGCCTGAAAGTTGATCATTCTGATTTTCCTCAACCTTTAAGCCTTGGGTGACTCTGTGCTGTCTACATCCAATGAGTTACACTAGGTGTCTATTTTCACCATGTCAGATAATCTCCTGGTTAAAGTCCCGTTATTATTTCCAAATTAGTGTCCTAACTTCTCCCTACACCTCTTGGTTTACTTTGTTTCTTAGTTAATTTTTGCTAGAATGCCCCATTGGCAATTCTCTCTCCTCTCTGTCTCTCTTCGCTCCTCTCTCTGTCTCTGTCTCTTTCTGTCTCTGTCTCCCTCTGTCCCTCTGTCTCTCCCTCCTCTCTGTCATCAAGCGTGCAGTCTCCAGGGGACCAGAGTCCCAGCTCTGCTCCTTACTAGCCACAGACACAGTGGGTCCAACTCGAGGCTCACTGATGAAGTCACATCAGAATGAACGTAGCTCATCTCTTTCCCCAGCTGCTGGGCATCTCACAAGAACTTCCTCACCCTGCACTGTGCATAAGGCAGCCTCTAAACACAGGGTCCTGGAAGCCACCTCCAGGTCTGACCTAGAGTGACTTGCAGCGGGCAGAACTAAGTCTTCAGGACGATGGAGCCACAGACTCAGCGTGAGAGGTCACGGATCAGAGGGTACAGGGGTCACGTTGCAACCCAGGATGGGAACCGTGAAAGCCTTATAGGACACAACTGCATCCAGGAGGCCTCATGTCTTTTTCAAACCCAAAGCCCTGAAAACATGTCTCACTGGCAGATCAGGGAGAGAGGTGCACGCTGCCAGTTAACCCACACTCGGCCTCCAGGTGCCTCAGCCACCAGACCCTTGTCACTATCAAAAGCAATGTGAAGTCCTAACTCTTCGGGGACAGAAGTGGTCTTGTAGATTCTATTCTGTAGGTGGTTGCAAAGGTGTTGCCGCAGGAGGAATCCCCTCTGATGAGAGAGAAAGAAAGACAGAGAGAGAGAGCAAGTGTGCTTTGGCCATTATGCTGTGTGCTGCAGGAAAATGCAGGGCCTATCTGCATTCATACTCATGGAGAGGTCTCCAAGGACACTGGCCCAGCCGAGCCCCTGCCTCTGGGGTGAGGCTCCCGAGGCTGGGTAACACCCTCTCCTGACGCTGCTACTCCAAACTCAGTAACTGAGACTAAAGGAAATGCTGCTGAGAGGACCCGTGTTAGGTGCACCAGTCAGCTTTCAAAACAGAAATATTAGGTAACTTATTAAGGGGGAGATTTTGCTTAGCTCGTGACTTCAGAGGTCTGGGCTCCAGACCTCCTGGCCCATTCCTTTTAGGTCCGGCTGGCATATCCCGTCACAGTGGAGCACACAGCAGGGAGACTGCTCACCACATGGTCACCAGGAAGCAGGGAGAAGGCCCCCTCAGTGACCAAACTTCCTTCTGCTAAGTTAAGACAGCCCTGTGGGCAAGGGCTGAGTTCTGGAGACCTGAGGAAGGCCAGGATAAACGGCAGGGTGCGCAGGAGAGAGGGGCCTTGGGCAGGCTCGCTTGGTAGCATGATTTTCCCCTGGACAAGGGAAGCTTCACTGGTCCCAGTTCACAACTAGACTGAAGCAGATTTTCCTGTCCAAAGGCCTAAAACCCGAAGTTTTGACTGGCGTGCACGATGTCTATGCTTGTAAGTTTGAAGACCCTGATGTATATAATCCTGGGCCATGTGCAGTCCATCCACCTCTCCTGAGTGGAGAAGCAGATAGAAGTCAACAGACATCGCACCCTCCCTCGGCAGACGAACAGGAAACTGAAGAAATGCTGCGGTCCAGGGTAGCAGAGTCGGAGCTGACTCACGAGTGCCACATTCCTTGCAGGTCCGAGGGTCTACTTGGTGAGATGTCCCATGTTCTCACTACCACTGGACCCCACGGAGTCCCGCACTCCAGGGGCTACGCTCGGGAAGGCCACAGAGCATTCCAGGCCGTCCACGCCTGGCCTTTGCAGGAGCCTCTCTCTCACCTGGGCTGAACTCATGGTGCTGAGAAGCAGCTTCCTGGGGTGCTTCCATCTGCTCAGAAATGTAGCACCAGCGCAGGCAACGGGGGCTCCCGCACCCTGCTGAGGTCCCTAGGTCACGTGCCCAGGGGGACTCTCCTCTCCAGCCCCCGAGCTGTGTCTTATGCAGAAGTGGGCTGGACTGTGCCATCCCGAGGTCCTTCTCCACAGCACCGCAGATGCTACTGAAGCAGAGCCTTTGAAGCTGAAGAAGGCGGGTGGCGTTGGTCTCAACCGGACAGACAGTGTCCTCAGAACAGGAGAACGTCTGACACACAGAGGCCCAGGGAAGAACAGGCGCAGGGAATGGCCTGCGAGGAGCATGCACCGGAGAGGCAGCTGCCCAGCAGTTGGTCATCTCGACGTGGACTCTGGCCCACGAACAGTGAGACTTAAACACTCATCCCGTGGCCCTGAGCTGCACACATGTGGAAATGTGCTTGCTGGGCACAGCTCCCTCTGCTGCCCTGGGCTCCAGAGCCATTTCAACCCTTGTCCACCATGCAAAAGCAACCACCGTCGTCCTACTACAGAATCTTACTGACTTTTGCCACATTTCCCTGTTTATTCCAAAACAGCTAATGAAAAGTGCTCATGCTTATCATCAATTTGTTCTTACTCTAATAAGAACAGTTGTATCCTTTGCCTATTTCCTGTGGGAATATTACATTTTTCTAACTATTTTGTGAAAAGGTTGTTCTTGTTTTTTATTTTGTCTTATGCAACTGGGGAGTGCACCCAAGGCCTTTGCCCTGAGCTACAGTGCCACTTGTCTTTTAAGTTCTGAGGAAGAATCTCTCCAAGTTGCCCAGATGGTACCTGAGCTTGCCCCCCTGCCTCGGCCTCCCCAGACACTGGATTATAGGCACATGCCACCACGCCTACTTTGTAAGAGTATTTTTATAGTAAATCTATTAAATCCTGTATTGTTCATTTGACAAATGTTAGTTCTATTTTCTTCCTGTTCATTTTATTTATATATTTTCATGGAAAACTTTATGTTCAAATTTCTTTCTTTAATTGCTTTTGTGTGTATAATATCCTTTTCCACCCAAGAATCAGATAAATAAATCAGATAATAATTGCATATTCTTTAATCCAAAATATATTTATTTTGGTTCTTGGAACATAACAGTAGAACGTAGGAGCTGGAGATTTAGTTCAGTAGTTCCAGCATCTGCTTGGAAAGTGCAAGCTCTCAAATTCAATCCCCATTAACCACATACCAAAATCCTGAGCATGGTGGCTCACACCTGTAATCCCAGCACTTAGGAGGCAGAAGCAGGAGGATTTCTCTGAGTTTGAGGTTGGCCTGGGCTACATTGTGAGTACCGGGCCAGCCTGAACTACAAAGCGAGACCCCGACTCAAAAAAAAAAAAATAGAATAGAACATGGGCTGATTTTTTTTTCCTCTCAAATATCAAAATTTCACCATATGATATTTTTGAGAAAAAAAAATCTATTCATCTTCCTTCAAATTGAAATGTTTCCATTTTCACATATTATTATTTAGTAGAATCTGATTCTCAATTATTATATATTTCATTGTTCTTTTTTCCATTATGAATGCTCCTGTCTTTATCATTGCTGTAGAAGCAAAATCGCAGGCCGGGCAAATGTCTCTTCATGTGTCCTCAAGTCCCCCGCGCACTCCGCTCCGTTCCGCTCAGTGAATATTTAAGAGCTTGTCAGGTTCTCCCAAGCGTGCATGGGATTCCACCATGCACTAACTAAGCAGAAAGGCTCAGCCCCTTCCATCCTTCTCTCTGCTGAGGAAAACGGCCTCGCTCACTTCATTTAGGTTTACTTTTTTGCTTAACTTTCCCAGGGACGCTTGGTGGACGTGTTATTCTATCACGCTGACCCTGATACTGTTGATCCTAATTATCTGTCACTGAGTCATGAGAGCGGCCGATCTGCAGACACTCATCTACTACTGCTGTTTGGCTGAGTTTCCTTCCTCGTTCGTCCCGGCAGGGTTTTCCATAGACCTGAGACTAGTTAGACTGTCGTCTCTCACAGCCAGTATGACCCTCCGAGCCTTCCTTCTCTTTAGAGGACCTCGTTTCTGCTTCATGTTAGATGCTGATGTAGAACAGCTGCTTGGCTTTCTTGTAAGTTCATGCACCTTTCTCATGATACAAAATAAAATGTCCACCCTCGGGTCTCTGCCAGAGGACACACCTCAGCTAGGCCGCTCAGGTGTGACCAAGATCAGCCGGGGATGCAGGCCAGCTTTGGAGGGCCACACCCGCGGTGTCACCGCGCCCTCAGCGCCCGACGGACTTGTGCAATCCTTTCCTCCCTTGATAAGATCAATAATATTCTTAAATAAACTTCACAGTCTCCTGTCACCATCATGGTCAGGACTTTCCGAGGTCCTTTCCCTTAACATCCCTTCGTAACTCAAACATTACAAAGACTGTTGTCACAAATATTTTTGACACTACAGCCCCAGAAAAAACAACTTACATAACTTACTGATGCTGGATTTCGGACTCGCGGGCCCTTCAAACTGGGCAGCCTGCGGCGTGGGGGACCTGCTCAGCTGCCCAGGCAGGACTGTGGTGGCACAAGGCTGGCTGTGCATGGCGAGGCTGCTGCAGTCAGGAGAAAGCCAGCCTTGTTCAGGGGAAGTAGGGGTGAAAAGTCAGAGGACGCTCCCTCACCAGAGATGAACAGAAGGACACAGTCAGCGCCGGAAAAGGCTTCTCCATGTGAGGACAGAGGGCGTGTGCTTGGATCTGGAATCCTCACACTGAAAGATGACTTGTCATTACAGGTTTACTAAAGATTATTGCCAGGACTAGCCACGTTAAACTGTTCTGAATTTATTATTTTAAAGATCTCAGTGAGGACTAGGCATGGCGACACACACTTATGGTCCCTGTCCCCTGAGAAGCTGAAGCAGGAGCATTGCAAGTTCAGGACCAGCTCAGGCAATTTGGTGGCTTAAAGGGACCCTACCTTAAAAGAAATCAGATGAGAAGGGCTGGAGGTGTGGCTCAGGGTGGGGCTCTTGATTCAATCTCTCGCGCTGTGGGGGGCGGGGGGAGCAAGAGAGAAAAAAGGCAGGAGGAATGAAAGAGAAGACAGAAAGCAGGAGAGGGAAAGAAAGGCCCATCCAGCACACCTGTATTGTTCAGTGTCTCAAATTTAAGGCTCCCGCTAAGAAGCTCCATTCAGGACCAGGATGTGACCCCTTTTCACACTCCGAAGCTTGCTCATTTTTGGCAAGGAGGTGGGGTGTTCGTGAGCTCTCTTTTCCTCTCCCAAGCATCAAGCGGCTCACAGTAAGAGTCCGGCACTCCATCAGAGCAATTACACAGCGCACAGAGTCCGCGGGCGACTCGCTGTGTGGTTCTGACTTCCTCTCTAACAGCTTTGTCATTAACACTTCCCAGAGGTCGCTACAAATCGGTTCTGGACAAGGCCAGGTACCGTGTACCACGGGTCTGTCTACTGTAAGAGGCCACTGATAATGGTGCAAACAGGCTTGGGCTGCAGAGCATCTGCCCTGCCAGGATGCAAGTGACCAGCCCCATCCTCAGACTCTCGCTAGGGGCCCAGATCCGACCTGCCACCGGACAAACGAAGCCTGCCAGGCTCTGCAGGGGCCCGAGTGGGTGCAGCCTGCCCCACACAGGAAGCTGCCAGTTATTTCCCCAAATTAGATTTGTTTCTTTAAGTAATGTACATCTCAGGGTGCTAGACCTTGTCATTTTTCAAGAAAAGCTAGAAATCTAGACTTTAAAGAAAATCACAGTTCTTAAAATATTGACAATAAATCCATAGTTTTTAAAAATGGAAAATAGAACAGTGGTGCCTAGTAGGGTAAGAGGAGACGGGAATAATTTCAGTACAAGCACCAGGTCTCAGGTCCTGGAGACCGCTGTGCAGTGTGGTGCCTGGGGTGAGCAACACAGTGCTGGCCACTTCAAATGCATTAAAGAGGCAGATCTCTTGGTAACCAGAACAGCGTTCTTCAAATTATAAGAAAAGCTGAAAGACACAAGGCAGCTTTCAGAGGCCGTGGGGTGACTCGTGTGTGCCCTCAGCCAAACTCGTCTGGCTGCCCACAGAAAGGGCACGTGGTTCTTGGCGAATAGACTCAGCAAAGCTGTTGAGTAAACCACAAGCCCTTGGAGCAAGTTACCCCCTGTGGACCACATCTGGGCCTCTGGGCTCAGGGAGACCTGGGATAGGAACTAGGAACCCAGGGAAGCAGAAACAGCCACCACCGTGCTGGCGTTATAAGGCACTAGAGGACACGAGGACGTTAGCCTCTGAGAACGCTGAAGGCCGGGACAGTCTCGGTGTGCGGCACTCCTAGCACTCGCTGCACAGCTAGGAGCAGCGGATGTGACTTTCCAGTCCATCTCCAAAAGATTCTACTCAGAGCCCCCGGAGACACGCACACACAGCAAGGTACTTTCCGCGTGTCTTTAGCCACATACAGCCACAGACAAGTTTTCTAAATTGTCATTGTTGCTGCTGCAAACACCCGAGGAGCAGAATTTTCAAAGGCAAATGGAAAAACAAGACGGAAAGGAGGACTTCTGATTCCACCTAAGGAGTTTCTAACCTCTCTCTGTCTTATCAGCAGAACCACGGTCACGGCACGCTCAGATGTCTTGTGCTGTCCAAGGCCAGTCTGCACACCAACAGTTCACATGCTGCGTCATTTAGACATACTTCATTTCCCTGTTCCTCTTTTGCAAATTAGAAAGCTCTAACCTATAGTTCGCAAGGTTCTCAGAATATATGATTACTTCAATTCTGTGATTGTTGCTTCAAGTTTTTCACTTTGAGCACCACAAAGCTCACCCACCTTTTCTTCTTTTTTATAAAACTGAAAGGTTGGGAGACAAGTGACCTCATGGTCTTTCACCAGCTCCTCACAGTCATCGGCGTCCACTTCCAGGAACGTGACATCACTGTACTTCAGAGACAGGAAGTGGAAAAGTGGTCGGATGTTCCTGCAGGGCCCACACCACGGGGCCGAGAAGTCTACAACCACCAGCCTCTCCCCAGCCTCCTTCAGCGCCTCCTCAAAGTCCTCCTTGTCCATGATCGCCTTTACCTCATCCTTCTCAGGGAACTCCACTGATCCTTCTTTGAGCTTTAAAACGGTGTCTTCTGTAGTCTCAATGGTTTCCTCTGAGGACTTGGGGATGTCGCTGTCCTTGGGGTGGATTGTACTTACTAAAGACTTGAGGACATTTCCTTGCTTGGGCTGGATACTTTTTGCCAAGGACATGGGGATGTTACTGCGCTTAGACGGGATGGTGTTTGCTGAGGGCCTGACAGTGCCCCCCAGGTGGAGCTGGCCGGTTTCCTCTGAGGACTTGAGGCGGGTGTTCTCCGGGTTGAACTGGATGGTGTTTGTCGAGATCTTGCAAGTGCTCTCAGGGTTGAACTGGCTGGTTTCCTCTGAGGACTTGTGCTGGGTGTTCTCCGGGTTAAACTGACCGGTTTTCTCTGAAGACTTGTGTGAATTCTCCGGGTTGAACTGGCTGGTGTTTGTCGAGGTCTTGCGGGTGTTCTCCGGGTTGAACTGGATGGTGTTTGTCGAGGTCTTGCGGGTGTTCTCCGGGTTGAACTGGATGGTGTTTGTCGAG
>PVIR01017970.1:0-34070 GCA_004026965.1 Petromus typicus
ACACACAGACGCTCGGGCACACGGTAATGAGGGGAGCCAGCTCAGGACTCTGTCCTGAGGCCGCAGCATGACAAAGGGGACCCTGAGAGACAGCTAACAGCTTTCCCATCTTCCTGCAGGCCATGGTAAACAATGATTCAGGGTACCACTCCCAAAGCCACTGGCATCCCAAAACCTCAGCTGACATATCTACTCTGCCTAGCTTCCATGCTGGTGGGAACATTCGAAAATGGACAGGGACACTGTGTCCCTGGTAATCCCTCCCGATATGCCTCTGCCATTTCACGCATTGTCATTCCTGACCCAAGAGTCCATGTGGCACCCGCTAGCTGTACAGGAGGCCTGGGCAGAAGGACTTTCTGGAGGGGAGGCAGAGAGGAAAGCCACTGGCTGAGAAAGCTGACTCGACTCCTTCCCGGGCCATGTCCACAGAAACCTCGGGGAACAGTCTGTGGGAGCTCACAGAGCTCACAGTGCATCTCCTGGTACAGGACTAGGCCCTGTGTTCTGATCTGTCCCCTGGGAGGGGTCACAGGACACATGGGTGGTAGCTCTTCACCCATGGAGTGACATACCACCTCTCCTCAGCAAACGAGCTGCCTGGAAAATGTCAGTCTTCTTAGGGGTCCCTTGTGATCTGTAGCTTGAATTGGAAGCTCCCTGTCTTCTGGGGCCTTCTTCTTCCTCTTGTCCTCTGAGCCCGTGTGGACCCCTTGGAGGCTGGTCCTCATCCTCAGACACCCTCTGAGAAGGTCTGGTGGGACCCCAATTCCATGTCTATTCACTGTCTCCTATCAGATTGCAAATCCGGTGGCCGAGAGCCTGGCCGAGGTCTACATAGTGAAGAAGGAGCGGGCAGACACACCGCACACCATGACGGAGACCCCGGAGAAGGCGTTCTTGGGGAGCTGCCTTGTCTGCAGCACCTCCTTCCCAGACCTCTCCAGGGCCCACGTTTTGTCCCCACAGGAGGGGACGCTGGGAAGGTGAGTTCTGGTCTCAGCCACACAGCGCCACTTGGTCACTGTGGCTCCAAGTCTTGGGTCGTGCAAGCACCTCTCTCCCACAGTGGGGTGCTGTGAGAGCAAGGCTGACTTCATGACCGGAGGGTGGAACAGAGTCTCTCCTCAGTGTGCACCCTGGCCTCAGCCCTGCGGAAGCGCTGGTGTGGCGGCCATGCCGATTTTCAGGGTGATCTTCCACCCTCACTGGGGGGCTCGGCCTCCACACCAAGCCCCCAGCTAGGGGAACGTTGTATTCACCACAAAAGAGACAGCAGAGGCCCTCTATGGGCTTCAGGGGGTCCCAGGCAGGAATCCTCCATGGATGACGAGGGCCAAGGCCCACTCAGACAAGGAGGAGGGGCAGGTGGGGTACACGGATCCACGCATCTCCACGGAGACATGCTAGGTGCACAGACTCTTCTGGGCACTGCCCCTGAATTAAGAGCCAGAGCAGATGCAGCCCTTGCCCTCGGGGTGGCAGTGCATTTTGACCTCCACACACTCACCCTGAACAGCACAGCAGGTATTACTGCCACTGGAGAGGGGGAGCCCCTCCTGGCCTCCCTAGATGTGGATTCATGATTCACATCCGTCCAAGTGGAGCTCAGCAGAGCGCAGAGAACTGGGCGACAGACACATTGCTCCATGAGCTAAAGTCCGGCAGAGGCAGGGCCGCGCAGACGCTACTGGCCCTCACTTCTCTCACAGTTATGGAGCAGCAGCCCTGCGCTCTGGAGGGCAGGCAGAGGACAGAGGCCAGTCTGTGTCCTCACAGAGCCGACAGTGGGGACGGGCCGAAGGACAGTGTGTCGGCCTTCCCCGAGGAGGGCAGAGGTGCTCACACCACCGCATGTGTACTCCCTCCCATGGGGCCGTGTGCGTGTCCCCCAGGGCTGCCTGGGCAGGACCGTGCCACTGGGCACGGGAGAGCACGTGGCCGGAGCAGGCGCAGACTGGGCAGGAGGCCCCCGTGTCCATCCGTGCCAGGCCCTGGGCAGGCGGTGTGGGAGGAAAGGCGGGGCCTCTCACGCTGCTCTTCTGTCTTCCGCAGGTCCACGTCTCCTGCCCTTGACTCCTTCCCGGAGCTGCACGCTCGGGTGGATTCCCCAGTGCCACTTGTCCAGGCCCAGCGAGAGTGCTCTGAGCCCATGGAGGCCGAGCCTGAGGGTGAGCAAGACAGGGGTCCATCCGGCCTGTGGGCTGTGGCAGGGCAGGGGCCTTGGATAGAGACAGAGCCTCCAGATGGGGGTGAGCCAGCCACCAGAGACAGCGCACCAGCGGGCGGGTGCAGTGTGCGGGGCCTCCTGGGCTGGCCTTGTGCACAGAGCTCTGTGAAGGGCAGGGGCAAGGTTGGGCCCCAGGAAGGAGCAGGCGCTGGTGGTGATGATTCTCCTCTTGCTGCCACAGGCCCAGCTCCAGCCCCAGCTGCCTGCCCCGCTGGAGAGCTCCTGCCGCAGGCTCCACCTGCAGCTCCCTCCGCAGCTCTGGCCCCGCAGCCAGCGCCAGCGCCAGGGCCCCCTGGTCCACCCGAAGCCAGGTGGGGGCCCTTCGTGGTGACCCGGCGGGAGCCAGATCCCACCCCACTCCCGCCATTCCCCTCCCTTACTATGGGCCAAGTCTTGGCCTTCGTGTTTGCCCTTCTTTTCTGGATTTATGTAAATACTAGAATTCTGTCTTAAATAAAAGTGAAGATTTGAGTCTTGGTTCAACGTCCCAGCATGGTGGCATGAAGCGCAGCCCCAGCATCGTACACCTCTCTCTGTTGTCACGGCCCACAGCATGTTACTCAATGCTGCACCGCCACCCCCAGCCCCACCCCCACTGCGGTGCTCCTCCCAAGGCCACCCCTCATGGCTTCACCACTGAGGAGATTTACACACATGAAAGCCAGCCTGGTGTCACTGCCTGATGAAAACGTACACACAGAGCGGTTCTTACTGAATGCGGACAGCTCCAGCCCCTCCAGAAAAGACGGACTCTGGACCAGGGACACAATCCCCACGGTGTTCACGGGATGGGAGGACCTGGGGGAGTGGTGGTGTCCCTAGGAAAGTTCTTCAGTGACGTGCGAAGGTCTCGTGTGTCATCACCGGGCCGCTGTCCTCCACGGCCTCACAAAGACTGCGCCTGGCAGTCACCACCGGCTGTCCCCTCACACTAGGCCACGGTGCTGAGTCCTGCGGTCTGGGACTGAGTTCAGTATCTGAGCGTGAATGGCCATGCACGCGCACCTGAGAGTGAAAACCCACTAGGACCCCTCCAGTTATTCTGAGAACTCTGGTTATGCAAAAACAGAAATAAAGGATGAGAAACCCTAACTTGTAGAGAAACGATGTTCGCATAACCGTCTTTCAGTGTGTGTATTTCTAGACACAATCTTTCAGAATTGAACAGGTCAGCCTATATTTGGTGCACTAACCTGTGTTGTGATGTTTACCTGTGCTGACACATAAGGTGGAAGAT
The DNA here is from genome assembly GCA_004026965.1 of Petromus typicus. Lineage (NCBI taxonomy): Eukaryota > Metazoa > Chordata > Mammalia > Rodentia > Petromuridae > Petromus > Petromus typicus. Next base: position 3,468 of record PVIR01017970.1, read on the forward strand.
TTCTCAAACAGAAGACTTGTTCCAGACACCTCGGATCCCAGAGTGATTTCCCCGAGGGGTACACCCTTACTGAGGGATCTCCGTAGTGCAGTGCTGAAGTCACTGGCTTTCATCAATGTAAAGGAGACAACATTTTGAAGTAAAGTAGCTTTAGTTAGGAGCTGTACACTGGTTAAAAGGCTATAAAGTTTTGGGGAAAGACTATCAGCAGACACACGTAGTGTAGTGTAAAAAGGTTCTTTTTGGCGTGTGCTCTTTTCAGCACACTCTGGTGAGGGCCTTCGCCCCACAGGCCCTCCCTCCATCTTTAAACATGCTCTCCAGGGCTTACATGCTCCTGCCTCACAGGCGCCTTCAAGATTTTAGTCATTCATTCCTCCGGCAAGTGCCCCACAGCCAAATGATTTTCTGTTTTGGCTCTGACATTTTGGGTAACTGCATGTACCATGAACCTGGCTCCTGAGATAGGAGCCTATTTAAATGGTTTGAATCTGTCCCCCAAACCAGGGCCTGACCGTCAAGAAAGCCGCAAAAGATCGCGTTTCCCACCATGAAATACAGGACAAAACAGATGAAATACCAAGCTGTTCTTATGCCACTCTGCAAGTAATAAAAATGGAAGCTTCTAGGGTTGAGGAATTTTTTCATGTAAAGGGGGAGTACGGCAGGGTGAAGAATTTTAATCCTGGCTGTTTCCCAACAAAAATGCAGTGAAGGCTCAAAAATGCAGGGAATTATTGAAATAAAGTTGAAAAAGTTAAAAATAAATAGATTGTAGTAGACTTTGTATAACATACTTAGGAGTTTGACTTTAACTTGTGGGTAATGAGGATAGCTGCAGAAATTCTGAGACAGAAAATAAAATGTTTTAAATTGTCCAGTAAAATAATAATTCTGGCAGAGAATAGAAAGTCTTTTCTGATGGTGCCCCCTGCTTTTGGTATTACAAGTCATTTTACTGTATTAATATTCTTTATTAAATATTGAGGTAGCTAAAACTGAAACTGAAAAACTTTTCGTTGATAAATCTGTTTATAGATGATGAATCTTAAAACCAGAGTCTTTGACAAATCACAGTTATTTTGTGTTAAGATCAGCACTAGAATGTCTGGATCTCCACCTCATAGCCCCAAGCCACTTGCCCTGAGAAATTAGATCTTATACTTTTTCGCTGCTTTTTTATTTTGAAGAAAAGGTGAACAAATCCATTTGTCATGGGCAATTGCAGGGATGAAGCATGACCTGGCTGTAGCCATCTTGGCCGTGGACGCCATTTTGTCTACCAAGAGACTTTGGCATGAATTCCAGAAGCTGTGGAATAAATAAAGTTGTTAAACAAGCTAAGTGTTTTGTTCCAGCCTTTGACACTTTGACTCAAATCTCATTCTCTGTCTCATGCTTCTCCTCTAAAAAAGATGCTCCTCCCTTCCTTCTTTTCAACAACTACTCCCATACTTCTATTTATTTCTGTGTAATTTATTCTCTTTCACATTGCTAGAGATGAAACCCAGAGTTTTACATACTGGGAAAGTGCACTACCACTGAGCTACATTCCTAATCTCCTGACTGTCCCAACTGACGTATTAATATGTTAACAATTTTTTGAAGTAATTATTAAACTTTTATTATTTTTATTTTTCATTAGTATGTGTTTTCTATACATGTTTATATTCATCTTAGAAAGTAGATGCATGTACTTGACATATCTTGATTCTTTTTATCTTCCTTTTTCTTCCCACCCTCTTCCCTCTCTCCATCTTTAAATTCCCTTGCCCCATTTTTATTGTCATCATTATTATCATTATTATTTTAGTTCCTGAATCTGACATATAATAATTACATTCACAATGAGTAGTTGGTACATGTATGTGCATGACATATCTTATATTTTTAACATCATCTTCCTCTTTCCTCCTCTCCTTCAACCTCAGGTTTTTTGTTTTGTTTTTGGTGGTGCCAAAGATTGAACTTGGGCCCTTGTACTTCCAAGGTAGGCATGGTATCACTTGAGCTAAATTCCTGGCCCTAAGCTCAGTTTCTTCATCCCCTTCTCATTTCCATAAGATCTATCTCCTTGTTTCCTTTCATCAGTCTTGTCTTTTGCTCATTATTCATACTTTGGATTTCTCAAGTGAAAGAAATCATACAGTATTTAAGCTAATGTGTCTGATTTATTTCACATGACACTTTTTTTTTCCTGAGGGCATCCATTTTCCTGAGGGTAGATGTCTCCAATTTTTTAAAAATAACCAAGTAGTTCTCCATTTTGTATAGACACTATTGCTATTCATTTTCTTTATTAATTCATCTCGCTGGACATATAGACTCTTTCTAAGATTTAACTATTATGAATTATGCTACTGTAAACATTAGTATTCATGTATTGCTGTAAATCATGTTTTTAAGTTTTTTAAGAAAATACCTAGAGGGCCAGGGAGTTAGCTCAGTGGTTCTGGAGCCTGTCTTGCAAGCGCAAGGGCCCGGGTTTGATTCCCTGGTAACCACATACAGTACTGGTTGTGGAGACTCACACCCAGCAGCAACCAGTACCCCATACCATAGTGCCGGGCGTGGTGGCTCACACCTGTAATCCCAGCACTCGGGAGGCAGAGGCAGGAGGATTGTTGTGATATGAGTTTGAGGCTGAGCTCAGGGCCAGCCTGAACTACAAAGTGAGACCCTGTCTCAAAAAACCTGAAAAAAAAAAAAAAAAAAAAAAGAAAGAAAATACCTAGAATAGGAATATCTGGATTGAATGGAATTTTTACTTTTATATTTTGAGAAATCTCCATACTGATATCCATAGTGGTTGTGCTAGTTTACATTCTCACCATCCAGATAGAAGGGCTTCTTTATTCACCTGCAGCCATGCCAGTATTTGTTCTTATTTGATTTCTTAATGATTGCTATTCTTTCTTGAGTAAGATGAAACCTTAATGTTGCTTTAATTTACATTTCTCTAGTGGCCAGAGATGCTAAACATGTTTGCATACATTTATTGGCTATTTGCATTTTTTTTTTCTGAGAAGTGTCTACTCATTTCAGTTATCCAGTTTTTGACTGGTCTTTATTTTGGGAGCCTTATCTCTGTCTGTCTCTGTCTCTCTTTCTCTCTCTGTTTTCCGTTTCTTTCTTTCTCTTTTTTTGTAAAGCTCTTTGTATCTTTTATTCTTCTGTCCGGAGTGTAGCTGGTAAAACTTCTGTTCCACTCTTTCAAATCAACACTCAGAAATCAGTACCATTCCACTCTCTTCACTCTGTTGGCTGTTTCCTTTGCTGCACAGCTTTCTTTTTATAAAAAAAATTAGATATTAGTTGTTTTTTTCTTCTGAATTAGAATTCTGTTCAGAAGATCTTTTCCTACTTCAAGAGTTTTACCTTCTTTTCTTTCAGTAGAGTAAGTGTTTCTGTTTTAATATCTAGATCTTTGAACCATTTTGATTGATAAGAGATACTGGTCTAGCTTCTGCATGTGGATTACTAAATTTCCTGGCACCTTTTGCTAATGAGGCTATCTTTCTTCCAAGATATGCTTTGGCCCCTTTGTCAGTGTTCAAATAGCTGAATGTTGTCTGGAGTTGTTTTTGCACATTATCTACCATTTTTCGGATCCCTGTATCTGTTTTTGTGTCACTGTCATGCTTCTTTTTTATCACTGTAGTTTTGTAGTGTTACTTAAAGTCAGGTGTTGTGATGCCTCCTGCTTTGCTTTTGTTGCCCAGGATTGCTTTTGCTACTCGGAATATCTTTTGGCTCCATGTAAATTTCAGGACTGTCATCTGTAGTTCTAGGTGTGCTGTATGTATTTTGATTGGGACTGCATCAAATCTACATAAAGTATCAATTTTAGGTCATTTTGACAATATTTGTCCTGCCTGTCCAAGAACAGAAGGTATCTTTTCATTTTCTGATATCCTCTTTCATCTCTTTTTTCTGTTTTTGTTGTATAGTTCTTTCCATTCCTTGGTTTCCAATTCCTTGATTAGGTTAACTCCTAAGTAATTTTTCTTGATGTTGTTTTGAATAGCATTATTTTCCTAATGTCCTTCTCAGTGAGTTCATTATTGGTGTATAGGAATGGTACTGACCTCTGTGTGTTGATTCTGTGTCCTGCTACACTGCTGAGTTGGGTTAGGAGTCTTTTGGTGGAAGACACCAAAAATGTTCTGTGGCTGCTTTTTGAATGATTGCTGGTTTCAATACACAATGGTCTGACAGTAAATGTAGGGTTATTTTTATTTTTATTTAAGTAAGGGTTGTGGACTAGTACATGGTCTACTTTGGAGAAAGTTTCATACAAATCTAGTAATCCACATGCAGAAGCTAGACCAGGGCTGCTGAGAAGAAAGTGTACTCTGCTATAGTGCAGTAAAACACTCTGTAGATATCTATGAAGTCCATTTCTTTAAAGTGTGGCTCAGCTCTGATATCTCTTTGTATCTCTTTCTTGATTTTTTGGCTAGTTGATCTGCCTATGTGTAAAAGTGAGGTATTGGGTACATCTATTATGATTGTGTTAATGTTCATTTAATCTTTTATGTCCAGCAGTATTTGTTTTGTACAGTTAAGGGCTCCCCTCTTTGGTCCCTATGAATTTAAAAGTGTTATCTCAGTGTTGGATTATTCCTTTAAGTGGTATTTAGCAATCTTCTTTGCCTCTTCTGATCAATTTGGATTGAAGTTTACTTTGTCTAACAGAAAAAATGCTACCCCTGCTTACTTTTGGGGTCCTAGTACACAAAATATTGTTTTTATCCTTTGATTTTTTTTTTTTTTTTTAGTCTATATCTTTTCTGAATAGACGGACCTCTTGAAGGCAACAGACCGTTGGATTCTGTTTTTGATCCAGTCTGTCAATCTGTGTTTTTTGACTGGAGGAGGGCAGTTTGAGGCCAATAATATTGAGCGATATTTCTGATATATCAATTTATTCCTGTTATTGCATTTTTCTATTGATTACTTCCTTTTCTTTTCTTTCTTTATTTTTTTTTCTTGTGTATCTCTTTGCATTAATATATTCATTCCTACTGAACTTTTGGCTTTTTTTTTGTCTTTGTTTGGAATATTCTTGAATGCTTTTTGGAGTCCTGGTTTGTTGTACATGTATCTCCTAAGTTTTTTTTTTTTTTTAATGGAATGATTATATTTCTCCATCTATTTTGAAAGAAAGTTTCCTCCATCTAGGCTAGAAGTTGTTTGTTTTCAGGGCTTGAAATGCATTATTCCAGCCTCTCCTTTTAAAAGTGTACATTAAAAAGCCTCCTGTAATCCTAATGAATTTACTTTCATACATGGTTTTCTCTGGCAGGTTTTGAGACTCGTCTTTTGGTTGGACGTCTGACACTTTCGCTGAGATGTAATCTGGGAGCTTCTTCATCATAGCTGACCCTCTGTAAGCCTTGGTTACCAGTATGTCAAAGTTTTTCCTTATGCTTATAAATTTTCAGTTATGATTTCTGAAACAGATTCTTAAAAATCTTGTGTATCTGCTTTATCATCTTTCAGATTACTGTTCTGTTTCAGGGTGAAAGTACTTCCCCCACCTCGGAGCAATTGTACTATGAGTGAGTCTTCTCTGAGGATCTCTGACATGACTCCTCTCCGGTCAGCTATGTCAGATCTCACATGAACAGGTTTTTTGAGAAAGCCCAGCACTGCCCACTTGTGTCTGCCTAGTATTTAAATGCGGTAAGTATCTCATCTTGCAAACAATGAAAACAGAGCTTCCAGGGTTAAAGAAAAAAAAAAAAAACAACTTTCTTGCCTCATGGTATGGAGATCCTCTGCTCTGATGCTTCCTTTCCTTCTGTAAGCCTCTAATAAAGAGCATTTTGTGTTATGCTGAGCTAACTCTTCTCTGTCTCTAATCTCTGAGCTTCTTCTGACTCCTGTGACCTATTCTTCTTCTTCTTTTTTTTTTTTAAGTTTTTTGAGACAGGGTCTCGCTTTGTAGTTCAGGCTGGCCTTGAGCTCAGCCTCCAACTCACATCACAGCAATCCTCCTGCCTCTGCCTCCCGAGTGCTGGGATTACAGGCGTGAGCCACCACGCCTGGCACTGTGGTATGTGGTACTGGTTGCTGCTGGGCGTGAGTCTCCAAGCCCAGCATGGTATGTGGTTACCGGGGATCGAACCCAGGTCCTTGTGCTTGTAAGACAGGCGCCGGAACCACTGAGCTAACTCCCCGGCCCTGTGACCTATTCTTCTATGTCAGTTCTTCCTGAAACAGCAACTGAGGGGAAGCTTTGAGCGTGGGTGGGATATGCCTTTATTAAATTAGAGATGCATTACATCCTTCTTCACAAATGCTATGTTTGCATTTTTTCCCTTCTTTTCTCATTTTTTCACTTTCCCTTCCAAAGCTTTTGTACATAAGGAGGAGAAGAGGAGTTGAAGGGAGGGCAGGGAAATCGGAAAAAATAAGAATCCAAGTATATCATGGGCAGGTATAAATTCCCCATAATGAATGTGATCCTTATGTATATCTAAAATGTACCAATAAACTTAATTATTTAAAAGAAACTTCACCTTAATACAGTATCTCATTTCTGCTCACCTTTGTGTCTATACAGTTGGAGCCTTTTGCTCACTCTCTAACTTGCCACTCTCTCCCACTACCGTATACTAATCCCCTCAACTGCCATCTAACAGGCTTCCAGCTCCTGCGCATGTCATCTGAGGCTGTTAGAAATCTAGCTAGCTTACTAGCCTGAATTCCCTAGTTACTGTATCCATAAGCCTGGGCTACAGCAGCTTTTAATGCTCATTAAGTATCAGCTGTTATTATTTTTGTTAAGCGGATTGTCTTGCTTATTTCTACTCCTCCTGTGCGAACGTGACCAGCTTCAGGCATGAAATACCCCTGACTCTACTCTTTCCCTGCATGGAAGCGTGGATTCTCTTCCTTGCATCTCCAAGTTTTTCAGCACAGCTCGAAAGATTCTCCATAGTTTGCTGCATATTCTTGTCACATTTGAACATGTCTTAACTTGCCAGAAGTCAGACTCTTCAATAGTTAAAAAAAAAAAAAGCCTTATTCTTTATTGTGTTTACATCTTACATATAAATACTGTATATATGTTGAATTTGGAATTCACAGATTAATGATGAGGTGAATTTATCAGCACCCTTTATCTAACCAAAATTAAATGTTTAGGCCAGGTATGGTGGTGCACACCTGTGATGCCAGCAACTTGGGAGGCTGAGGCAGGAGGATCACTGTGAGTTCAAGGTCAGCCCTGGCCTATAGAATGAGTTCAAAGCTAACCTGCACTACAAAATGAGAGCTTATCTCAAAGAAAAAAAGTAAATGTTTAAAAAAACAGCAGTCTACTGAAATGGGGTGGGGGCACAGATAGAAAGGGCTTGAAATATACAAGTTTAGTGATACAAGTTTTCTTAACATTATTATGTTTCAGTAGGAAACATACTCTTTCATGCTGCCATCTCACATGATTGCTAAGGTCATGGAACTCACTATAAAGTGCAGAAAAACCTTTTTTGTTTAGCAGTGCCAATGACTGAACCCAAGCACTTGTGTGTGCTAGGCAAACACTCCTCTAGGAGCCACATCTCCTGCCCCAGAAAACTCTTTTGATAGGACTAAAGACTGATTTTATGTCATTTAATCCTGTATCACAACACTGCAAATTAAACCCAGGGCCTCGTGCGTGCTGGGCCAACTATAGTTGCAGTCTTTGTTCTTTTTATTCATTTTATTTTGCTATTTTGAGACAAGGTCTCACTCTGTAGTTCAGGCTGGCCTTCAGCGCATGGCAATCCTCCTGGCTTAGACTGCTGAGTGCTAGAATTATAGATCTGAGCCACTATTGGCTACTTATCATTTTTGTTTTGTGACAGGATTTAATAAATTTCCTGGGCTGGAACTGAACTCGAAATTATCCTCCCTTAGCCAGCAGAGTAGCTGGGATTATGGGCAGGTGCCACTGTTGCCAGCTCCACTGAAGTTACTATAAAAGCCTCAACTTCTCAATGGTTATACTTTTAATATTTCAGTATGGCTTGATTTTAGATATTATGCTTATTATATTTTAATACTGCACTTTGGCGGACATAGTGTTGCTCTTAATCTTCACATGAATCACATATTTTTGGGTTTAGGAAAGTTTGAAATGGCAATTTATTTTGAGCATAGTCAAATGGCCCTATTCTACTCTATCATAATTAATGCAATTAATGAAAATGCTGTAAATTACAACTCTCTAAAAGACTTTTATTATTTTCTTTTTACAGGAGTAGAGATTGTTTTGAATCTTTATTGGTACATTATATATACATAACATGATCACACTCAACATTGAGAATTTGTACCAGTATATGACACAACTTCTCATTTTTTCCAATTTCCCCACCCATCCCACAACCCCCACCCCCTATACACATAAGCTTTGCTTCCTTCCTTTTATTATCATCATATTATTTTTCTTCTTGTTACCTACAGTACTAGAGATTTAATCCAGAGCCTTTGCACTAAGCTCCATCCCTCGCTGCTTTTAAAAGTTTTTATTTTGAGACAGAGGCTTGTTGTGCTAAGTCTCTAAGCTTCCCAGGCTGGGATCAAAATTGTAATCCTCTTGCTTCAGAATGCCAGACCGTGGGAAATGCAGGTATATGCCACCATGCCTGGTTGTAAGTAGATTATTAGTTTCAATGTCCTACCTTATCTTCAGGTGAATAGAGGAAAATATTTTGATACAGTTAGATTTTTCTGGGACTAGCTGTATCCTGTATCATATATTAGACTTGGTTTCAAAGAGGAAGCTTTTTGATAGGATACACATTTATTACCCTGGTGTCATAAGAGATATTAGAATGTTTTTCTGTTCTAGGGGGCCATATTATATTTCTTTTTCTTTTTTTTTTCTGATACTGGGTATTAAACTTAGGACCTAGTGCTTGTGTAACAGGTGTGGTGTATATCTTAAGAGCAGGATAGCATGAACATCTTCAACTTATTGGGTTGCTTGTTTTTGAGTGGTTAGAGTACTTTCTGTATAAAAATTATTTATAAGTGCTTTGTGAATATATTTTTTCTATGGGTAATCTGCTTATTTACTTTCATAGAAGTGTATTTTGCCCAGAAAGTTTTAAACATCAATATCAGATTTTTGTTTCTGTGCCTTTTTCCTTTCTATATCCTTTAGGGAGAAGACTAGACCTTCTTCCAGATCATAAGAATAGTAAATTTTAATTTAGCATTTATCTTCAGATTTATGATTTTTTTGAATAATTTGTGTATGATTTTTTTAAAGGTTTTTTGAGATAGGGTCTTGCTTTGTGGTTCAGGCTGGCCCTGAGCTCAGCCTCAAGCTCATCACAGCAATCCCCCTGCCTCTGCCTCCCGAGTGCTGGGATTACAGGCGTGAGCCACCACGCCCGGCACTGTGGTATGTGGTGCTGGTTGCTGCTGGGCATGAGTCTCCATGCCCAGTATGGTATGTGGTTACTGGGGATCAAACCAGGGTCCTTGTGCTTGCAAGACAGGCGCCGGAACCACTGAGCTAACTCCCTGGCCCTGTGTATGATCTTTTATCTTTTCCAAATAAATATCTAATTATTCCAGCACCCCCTGCACTGACTAGTCCCTCCACTATGCTGTGGAATAGAAATGAGAGGATCACACTTTCTTGGCTTATTTCAGATCTTAAAAGAAGCTCAACCAACATTCTACTGGAAAAAAAAATCTGTCTGTCTGTCTACCTATTTATCCTTGGTGTTGGGGTGAAAATGAAGTAGCATATTGGAAGGATAGAGAGATACAGAATTTGAAGTTCTTTAAACTTCGTCAGAAGGACAAAGAAGCTCGTCTCCTGACAGTTCTCAGCAACTTCTCATTTTCCTGGTCTGAATTCTCAACTACCAGCTAGTAACAGTGGGCTTGTCATGCTTGAACCACATTCCCCAAATCCAGGGGTAAAGCCTGGCCTACATAGTGAGTTCAAGTGCAGCGTGGACTATACAGGGAGACCCTGTCCTTCCCTCAAAAAGAAAGAAACTCCAGCACATATCAACAAAATGTAATATGTTAGCGTTACTTGGATTCTAACTTAAGTGAATAAATTGTTAGAAATGTTTAAGACATTTGCGTAAGATTTCGGAATGGCTTGAGCCCAGGAGTTGGCGTCCAGCCTGGGTAACAAAATGAGACCTCATCTTAAAAGAAAAAAAGTTTAAGACACTTAAAAAAAAATTCATCATTCTCTGCATATTTGATGCGCTTAGTTTTACAAATTTTTTTGTGTAATAACAGTATTATAATTATTTTGTGGAGTCTTTGTCCTTTGGACATCATAGCAAATATGCATAAATGAATTTATAAATTTATAAATTAAACACTATGATGTTTAAAATTTGCATTTAAGCAATTGAGTGTGAAAGTAGGATAGTAAATGGGGATACTAACAAAATAAAATTGGTTCAATGATGAGGATGTTGGGTTTTCTTGTATTATTTTCCTTACTTTCTAGTAGAAAATTTCCTTAACCAAAATGTAAAAGTCATCATCTGAAAAAATGTACTATCATAAAAAATAGACCAAAATGTTTTGTAGGCAGTGACCACTGCATTAATACTTTTTAGGCCGAGGATTTAGTTCAGTGGTTCCGGAATCTGCCTGGCAAGTGCAAGGTCCTGAGTTCAATCCCATGTAACCACATAACACAATGCCACATGTGATGGCTCACGCCTGCAATCCCAGGACTGGAGAAGCAGAGGCAGGAAGATTGCTGTGAGTTCGAGGTTGGCTTGGGCTACATAGTGAGCTCAGGGCCAGCCTGAACTATAAAGCAAGACCTTGTTTCAAAAAGCTAAAAATACTTTTCATGTAAAGAACTGATTTTTGGTTATTTAAAATATTTTATCTATTTTCACAGGTTAGACTAAGTTATGAATTCAGAGAGGAGAAAATCAGACCTTAGTGAGTACACAAAGATAATCCTCTTTCTTATTTCTGGCTCTTGTGACCTCATTTTTCATCTGAATGGTTGGCCAACCTGTTTTTCCTGCAATCACAGCTATCCTTTCATCATATATGGCTTTTTTAATTGCTGCACAATATTAAATTTATGAATGCTACAACTTATTGAGAAATCTTCCTATTGACAAGATTTTATGCAATTTAATTTTTTTCAAAGCCTCCAATGTTTTTAATTTTTTAAGAATCAAATATTCTTTTGTGAAAATACAGTGCACATGACTTATGAACTCAATTTGTTCCTGAAGGTTGGTTGTAACTTGTTAGTTGTAAGTCAATACAGTTGAGATCTAGATATTTAACTGAGTCCACACTAGACATAACAGAAGGTGGATGAATCCTCCATTAACCTAATTAACCCAAGTTGTCTGTACGTCAGGCTGATTGTAACCGGAAGGTTCATCATATTCACTTAGTTTCAAGCAAAGCATTTAAAACTCCTCGATTATCTGGTAATTTGAAAAAAAAAAAGCCAACATATCTCCTTCACCCTGCATCCCACTCATTTCCCACTCATTGCTCTTTTCTTTTCCCATCAGAGCTTGATCCAGAGCATCACTATTCTTTAGAGAATAGCTACCTGTACCATTGAGCTAACTCTTTTCATAGAAAGTCAGTCTGTAGTGATGTCTTAGACAAATGAACTCTTCTTCATTTTCCCTTCATACTTACTTATATTAAGCTTCAAATGCCATCCATCCAGTTATATTTCCTATTCTGTGTCTATAGTGAGAGTAGTCATGCTTGTCCAATCATCTCCCCTATATTTCTACTTCCAATACTTCATGGCACCTCAGACTCTCCATAACACCATTTCCTTCTCCACACCTGGTTCTATTCTAGTGGCTTTTGTTTCAAGAAAGAGTATTGTGATATACACAACTGGATCTTTTTCTTTCTCATTTTCCATATTCAATTCATCATTAAACGTTATTGATTTTATCACAAAAACATTTCTCAGTTCATTCAGTTCTCTACTTGTAGAACTATAATGCTGACTGTCAGATAACTTTTTCCCCTTTTCTGATAGGACAGTACTGTGTAGTTTAGTTGGTCTCTAACTCCTGGGATAAAGAGATTCCCCCAGCCTTGCCCTCTCAAGTAACAGGGACTACAGACATATCACACCATTTATATGGATCCTTTTCCTTCTTTCTTTCTTTCCTTGTTCTTTCTTTCTTTCTTTCTTTCTTTCTTTCTTTCTTTCTTTCTTTCTTTCTTTCTTTCTTTCTTTCTTCCTTTCCTTCTCTCTCTCTCTCTCTCTCTGCCAGTACTGGGAATTGAACCCAGGGCATGCTACTTTTGAGCTATATTCCCAGACTTTTTATTTTTTTATTTTGAGACAGGGTCTTGCTAAGTTGCCCAGGCTGGTCTTGAACTCCTGATTCTCCTAGCTTAGCCTCCCAGAGTGCTGGAATTATAGGCATGTGCCAGCATGTTAGGCTTATGTCCAGCTTTGGGTTTTTTTTTTTTTTTTGAGACACGGTTTTGCTTTGTAATTCAGGCTGGGCCTGAACTCACTATGTAGCCCAGGCCAGCCTTGAACTCACAGCAATCCTCCTGCCTCTGCCTCCTGAGTGCTGGGATTACAAGTGTGAACCACCACGTCTGACATTGTGGTATGTAGTTACCAGGGACCAAACTTAGGACCTTGTGCTTAACAGGCAGATGCCAGAACCACAGAGCTAAATCCCTGACCCCTCATGTCCAGCTTTAAACAATAATTATTTCTCATCTAGGCTAACTGTAGTCCACTAAGTAGTGGGCAATTAACACAACTCATTCTTCATACTTTTGGTGGTGTGAACTCTTTTCCTCAAAACATAGATCTGATCATATTACCCTCACCATCCTAAAATTCTTGATGCTTTTCTCCTTCTGCTGTGCTAAAGACCCTAGACACCATCAAAGTTCCAAACTTTCATGTCTCATAATTTCAAATCTGACCTTTCCTCCTTGACTTCCAGGAACATAACCAAAACTCTAGTCTTACTGAATAGCTTGAACATTACAAGTACTACAGTGTTATTGCAAATCACACCTTCTGTACCCAGATCACTTCTTCATCCCATCTTCTTTGGCTCAGTTCCTCCTATTCAGCCTTTGATTTGCAGGTTAAGTGTCTGGGGAAAAGTCTTCTTAGATGTTCCTAGTCTTTCACAGGTTGGTTTTCTATCCTCTCACAGAACGTATTTCTATTTGACATTATATATCCACGAGCAAAATCATTTGAAAATACTTGTCTTCCCATAGCCAGGGTTTTTGCTTACTAACATAATACTTGAATCATGGAAGGTATTTATTGATAAATATTTATCTTTCTTTCAGATTATTTCCTTAGGTTATCTGCCCAGAAGTGAAATGACTAGATTAAAATCTATGCAGTCAATTTAGTGGCTTTCATTATATAAAAAGCTGTATCAATAGATGAAGAAATATTCTCCTCCAAAGTGCCAATTAGTGAAAGAAAGATAATCTAGTGAAAATTTCTGTGATTTTTAATTATGATTTTAAAAAATCATTAATTTGAATGATATTTTTCTTTCATCCTCTCATATTTCTGCTTTTGTTTTTTTGGCAGGGGGTGTGTGCTAGGAACTGAAGTTAGCCCCTTAAACACGCTAAGCATGTGCTCTACTCCAGAGTTAGTTCTCTGACTGATTTAATTACTTATATCTGAAAGTTTCTACATAGAGAGGGAACATTTACCCCTGCATAGGATATACAGAAAGAAGGATGATGAATCGATGCAAGATCCGGGAAAGATCTTTTCATGAACTTGAAAGGGACAGGTGCAGGTCTTGCACTTCGTTTGGGGGGAAGTGAACGAGAAAGTGTGGTTCAGTGAGGCACGGTGGCCTCTCTTGGCTCAATTCCAGGGTTTCTTCTATTGACTTCAGTGTTGGGAGCCGTTCCCTACAGTGCCATGGCTGTCTTCTTCTCTCCCTGTTAGCAGGCCTAGAAGTCTGCTCCGGGCACTGCCCTGATAACTCAGGAAGTCTGTGCCTAAATGGATGCTGCCCAGTGCCTGTGAGGGAGAGAGAGGTTTAAACTGGTTTCTGGATCAGAGCCCAGTACTGTTCACCTCCCTCAAAGCAACTGCTGCTTTCTACAGAAAAACAACTTAAAACAGTCTCTGTAGTGTGCCCTTAAAAACAGACATACGCAGAGATAATTGTTGGTACAATCTGCCCTCCTGTTCTTTTAACCTTGAAGTAGACAAGTCAAGAAAACAGCTATTTATTAAGTAGATAATAGAGAGCTAGGAATAACTTGAAAAAAATGATTGAAAAATGATGTATTGACTATTGCATGTAATCACATTGATTCTGCTTTTTTAACTTTTGTACACATAAACAAAACTAACCAACACATAAACACTACCTAAAAGATATTTTAAAAGAGGCTGAAAAATAAACATGACACTCATTCAGTATTGACTGATGAGTCCTTCTAACCCCAGATTTTCTGTCTCTTACCTTCTCAATCCTCAACCCTTGGCCTTGTGACCCTGTTGACTTGCCAGACAGGCCCCCACACTTCAGTGCCCCTTGCCTTTTCTACAGCAGCTTCCAGACCCACAGCCAGTTTTTTTTTCTTTTGATAGCTACCTCTATTCTGTCCTCTCCTTTGCTTCTCTCTACTCTCACCAGGTTTCAATTATAGTTTTCCTAGTTGCCCTCTCATTGATTCTATTCTAAAAAAAAAAAAAAAAAAAAAGCACCACTGCCCTTTGTATTTTTGTAAACAACTAGAACGTGCATTCCTAACCAGGTATAGTGGGCCACACTTGTAATCTTAGCACTCTGGGAGGCTGAAGCAGGAGGGTTGAAAATTTAAGCCCAGCCTGAGCAACTTAGTAACTAAGGAAAGACCTATATAAAAATAAAGAAATCCAAAACTGGTTGGTGGGTTTGGGATGTAGCTTAGTGAGAAGACCTCAGATTCAACCCGCTGCGATGAAAAAAATAGTGCATACCATTTTGCCAGATGACTGTCACCTAAGTCTTTGGATGAGGCATAAAATTTTGAATTTTTTACATCCACATTTATCTTTTTTTTTTTTTTTTTGGTGAGACAGGGTCTTGCTTTTGTAGTTCAGGCTGGCCCTGAGCTTAGCCTTGAACTCACAGTAATCCTCTGGCATTTGCCTCTTGAGTGCTGGGATTATAGACATGAGCCACCATGCCCAGCACTGTGGCATGTGGTACTGATTGCTGGTGGACATGAGTCTCCACGTCCAACATTCTTGTATTTGGTAATTGGGGATCCAATCCAGGTCCTTGTACTTGCAAGGCAACTACTGAGCTAAATCCCTGGCCCAACACATATATCTTTTTTGTACCTCTATAATTTTCAGGAGAAAGATGTTAAAAATATACCACTGTGGTGGTGAAATTTGTTTCTGTAATTTTGCCAAGTGTAATTTTATTTTTAATATAAGTTATTAAGTATAAATTTAGAATGTTTATGAATTTTCTACTGATTCTCTTTGACTCAGGGATATTATTTTGCTCAAAAACTTCCTGAATAGGACTGCAATGGCACAGAAAATTATAGAACAAATTGACAAACAGGATTATATCAAATTAAAAACTTCCACAGAAAAAAAAAAAAAAAACCCCAAGTGGTGCACTGGCAAAATAGCTCACAGAATGGGAGAGAAAATTTTGCTGTTTACTCTTTCAACAGAAGGTTAATATCTAGAAAATATAGAGAACCCAAAACATGTAATAGCAGCCAAAAATTTCACACAAAAAACCTGATCTATAAATAGGCAAGTGAAAGTAACAGAGAGTTCTCCAAAGAGGAAACATAAATGGCCATTAAGTGTCTTAGTTACTTTCCTCGTTGCTGAGACAAGACACCCAACAATCACAATTTGAAGGATGAAAGATTTATTTCAGCTCACAGTTTGTAGAGGATCTGGTCCAGCTGGATCTAAGGCAGAGTAGTGTGGCACAGGGACATCACAGATGGGAAACAGCCCCTGGAAGAGCAGGCAGGAGACAACGAAGAGCAGGCAGGAGACAGTGAACAGCAGCAAGCAGCAGCAACAACGGCAAACCTCCCTTTCCATTTTGTCTATTCAGGCCAAAGGCCTTTTGGTGGAAACACCCACACCCAGGTCTTCCCACTGGCCACACCCAAAACTATGGGAAACCAGTCAGTGGGCTAATCCAGTATGACACCCCCTCAACCCCAGACTCATACTCTTTGGATTTAGGTACCTTTGAAAAGCCCCACCTATGAGTACCTGAGACTTTGGGGATGGCTAGATACAAGCCTTCACATTCAGTGTGTGAAAAAGTACCGAACAACTTTAGCCATCAGGGAAACATAAGTGAAAACCACACTGAGATTTGATCTTACTTTGTGCAGAATGGCTACATCAAAAATATAAAAAATAATAAATGTTAGAGAAGAGAGTGTTTACTTCTAAACTGTTTGTGGAAATGCAAATACAAATTACTAGAGCCATGAGGAAATCAGCGTGAAGGTTCCTCAAAAACATTAAAATAGAGAGATCATTTGGTGCAGCCATACTGCGCCTTGATATATTCCTGAAATAACTGAAATTAGCATACTCTGGTGTTACCTAGATATCAATATTTATTGTGATTCAGCTCATAGCTGCTAAGTAAGCTATAGAAAGAGCTGGTGCCTATGAATATATGAATGGATAAAGATAATTGAATGTGTGTGTGTGTGTGTGTGTGTGTGTGTGTGTGTGTGTGGTGTAGCCATATGGAATGAAATATGAAATATGTTTGGAGGAAAGTGGATGGTGCTGGAAAGTATTATATTAGAAATAATAAGCTAGACTTAAAAAGAAATATCTGTTTTCTTTCCTATGGAATATGAGAGACAGACAGACAGACAGACAGAGAGAAGCAGAGAGATAGAGACAGAGACAGAGACAGAGAAGCTGTTAACAAGAAGGAAAGGAAGAAAAGGCAGGAGAAAGGGCCAGACAAGGATAATAGGGGGGAAATAAAGAAGACCAAAATATATGTTATACATATAAAACTAAGCCAAAATGAAGCCCATAATTCTGTATAACTAATATGCACTATTGATATTGCTTATGATGGCTAACTTTATGGCTCACTTTAGACAGTGGTTTTGGATAAAATTAACATTTAAATTTGTGAACTCTGGATAAAGCAAATTGCCCTCTATAATGTGAGTGGGCCATGACTAAGCAGTTAAAATCTTGATTAGAACTAAGTATCTAAGTAACTAAGTACTCTGGGAGATTGCCTTTGAGACTTTACGCTCCACATCACTGTCTTGGTTCTCTAACCTCTGCATAGGAACTGCAGGATTCAGTCTCCCGAGTGTCAAACTTGCTGGTCTACTCTGAATTTGGATTTGCCAGTTTCCATAATTACACGGGCCAATCTCTAAAAGTAAATTTCTTAAACACACACACACACACACACACACACACACACACACTATTGGTTCTCATAAAGAATACCATAGTCCAGTACCAGAGAACTGGGTGGTAAGCTACATAGGTAGCAACTTCTCATCCCTGGTAAGTTGAAGAGGTAAGATCTTGAGATAGACTCAAAAGCCAAGAGGCAGGTATACCTAGAAGACATATCTGAACAGTAGTAATAAAGCTGACTACCATAGATAATTTACAAGGATCAAAGCAGAAAACAAATTTTAAGAAATAGAAAATCAGAATACCTGGAGGCAAGATGCAACTTCGGACCTCTGGCTTACCCAAGGAAAATTCAGGAGGCAGTGAGGTGGAGGAAATAAAAAGCTACCACCGGAACTTTCTGAAAGGGTTGCAGTGGAACCGACAAGGCAGATGAATGAATCTCTAGAAAAAAAAATTAGAAATAATTAAGTCTAGGGGGCCAGGGATTTAGCTCAGTGGTTCTGGAGCCTGTCTTGCAAGTGCAAGGACCTGGGTTCGATCCCCGGCAACCACATACTATACTGGGCGTGGAAACTCATGCCCAGCAGCAACTAGTACCACATACCACAGTGCCGGGCGTGGTGGCTCACACCTGTAATCCCAGCACTCGGGAGGCAAAGGCAGGAGGATTGCTATGATGTGAGTTGGAGGCTGAGCTCAGGGCCAGCCTGAACCACAAAGCGAGACTCCATCTCAAAAAACCTAAAAAAAAAAGAAATAATTAAGGCTAGGTGCCCACAGGATACTGGATATGATTTTTATGAAGTAACAGACTGAGGACTACTTTTTAAGTATGATGATAACATGGGCTGAAGTGTTAACTTCTATACAGCAATAGGAATCCTGTTATTTATTTTTTAAAGTAGGGGCCAGGGATTTAGGTTAGTGGTTCCAGTGTCTGCCTTGCATTGGTAAGGTCCTGAGTTCAATCCCTGGTAACCACATACCACGATGCCGGGTGTAGAGGCACACATCTGTAATCCCAGCACTCGGGAGGTAGAGGCACGAGGATTGCTATGAGTTTGTGGCTTGCCTAGGCTACATAGTTAGCTCAGAGTCAGCCTAAACTACAAAAATAAGACTCTGTCTCAAAAAAAAAAAAAAAAAGTTAAGGTCTCATGAAGTTGCACAGGTCAGTTTTAAATTCTTGGAATGCAATGTTCCTCCTGCTACTGCCACCAGAATAGATGAGACAACAGCAGCATTCTGCTGTCCCCAATAGAGACATTTTATTTTATTTTTCTGGAGTGATGAGGATTGAATTCAGAGCCTTGCTCATGCTAGGCCAATGATCTACTCTGAGCTATATTCCTAGCCTGGAATCCTGATTTAAAAATGATTTACAGAGGCCAGATATTATGGTTTAGATCTAAAATGTCTGCCCAAACTGTCATGCATGCAGAGGTAGGGCTTATGAATGGCAATTGGCTCACGAGGGTGCTGTATTCATCAGTGAATTAAATCACTGAGTTTCCCATCAATTAATCCATTGAGTTCTAAATGTCCACCCAAAGTGTCATGTGTTCAGAGAAGGGGCTTAGGAAAGGCCATTGGACCAGAGTGCTGTGCTCACCAGTGAACTAATCTAATCTACTGATTTCCATTGAATATGTTATTATTTGGTGGGATCTGGTTGGAGGTTGGTTCCTGAGAACATGAGCTGGAACAGTGTATTGTCTCTGGCTCCTTTTTTCTCCCCCTGCTTCCTGGTTCCCATGCCTCGAGCAGCTTTCCGCTACCATAACTTTATGACCTGTTGCTTCTGCCTCAGAGCCAACCGTGAGCTGAATCCTCTGAAAACTGTGAGCCAAAATAAACTTGTACTTTAAATTGCTGGTGTCGGATATTTTGTTCCAGCAACAGTTAAGGTGAACGGATATCCCAGGCAAGGGTGCAGCAATGAAGGTGGAGGCCCAGATACAAGGGTTGGGCGTGGCTCAAATCAGCTAATAGCACTTGGTGTTCCTTCTTTCACCATCTCCCCAGACTGGCTTAGTTCTCATCTGCACCGACTGGTTAGGTGAAAATGATGGATTTCTGTAGGGATCCTGCAGCTCCACGGGCACCCTGGCTACCAGTTACGTGTTGGAAGCAATTTGGATAGCGCTGGTAGAGAACAGTCCTTCATATCCATCAGGGCAGGGGAGAATTTCTAATTTGTGTGTTCACTCATTGCAGGAACAGTTTTGCCTCTCTGAGGGAGAAGTAAAGAAAGTCAAACCCTTCTCTTTTCTTTCATTCTGGCGTCATTTCAGTAATAAATCTAAGAAGAAAGAATTTCTACCTTTTCATTGCCAGTGATGTTAGCCAAGTTCATTTTCACCCCGTTTAGATTCTTTCAACTGTTCAAATTTCTGTTTTAACCCGGCCTGGTGTTTAACTTCTGTGAGGGGTGACAGATATGATATTCCCTCATTGATTTCTTTCTGTTCATTTCTTCCACACTTCATTGCTGTGAGGTTTCTGAAACTCAGTCTTTGCGTGGCGTCACACTGAGGTTCTGGCGTCACACTGAGGACACATTATACCAAATAAACAGGAATTTTCTTTCAGGTTGTCATCGTTCATATCTTCCTCATGATAGAAGTGCCAGATGCTGTGGTAAATACAACGACACGGCCAGGCACAAGACCGAATGGTGTCTGTTCTCAGGAAGTCACTCAGAGAGAGAAACAAACACTAAGGCCATTGTTAAATTACAATAAAGGAAAAAGCATATTTTGTCTTCGCACTTGATTGTTACTCTTCAAATTTTGACATACAGATATACAGACATTCAGTTTTTATCTATTTTACAAATAAGACAGGAAAGCGGCGATAGATTTAAGAGCATTTGCGCCAACTGTTCCTGAGTTTTAGAGAGAGAGGAAGTGACAGAATGGAAGGAAACACGGCAGAAGGAGAGGGCAGAAGGCCGGCCTGTCCGGCTACGTCCGCCAGGGCGTTGCTTTCCAGCAGGACCTCGGCGCGCCCGGCCTGGCTCCGCCCCGAGTGCCTGGCTCCGCCCTCGGCGCGCGGCTCCCGGAACTACAGTTCCCAGAAAGCCGTGCGAGCACAGGAGGGAAGCGGTGGCCGCGGCAGGAAAGGCGAGAGCAAAAGTCGGCGGCCCTGGCTGTCCGAATCTCGGGCGGTGTGTCTCGCAGCCGCCGGGCGTCGTGCTCAGAGGACGCGGCCCAGAGTAGCCGTCGCGGCCTCGGGTGCCCGGCGGGGGGAACCCGCTCCCGCGCCCGCTGCCAGGCCTGCGGCAGGATGTAGGGCGCTGCGCGCGGAGGCCGCGGTGCGCGCGATCGCGGAGGGCGCGCCGAGGATGGAGAGAGCGATGGAGCAGCTGAACCGCCTCACGCGCTCGCTCCGCCGGGCGCGCACCGTGGAGTTGCCCGAGGGTGAGCGGCCCGGACTCCAGGGGGCACAAACTAACCCCGAACTGAGCGAACGCCCGCTTGTACTTTTCCAGCGGGGGCTGCTCGGGGTCGGGCGAGCGGGGGGCTTGCGGGCGGGCGGGCGGGCCTGGGTGGGTCGGGGCCGCTGTGGGAGACGCGGGACCCGGGTCTCCCCACCACTGAGTTGGGCTTTGGGCGAAGGAGCAGAAGTAGCGGCGGATGGCAGAGCTGGCATTTAGGAAGGTTCCGTTGAGGGATGACCTAGAGTCGCTGGGATTTACACTCCCAAGATATTTTATTTGACTTGTAGAATGGCGTCAGCAGGGTTGTGATTTTTTTTTTTTTTCACACCGAGGAGTGCTGTGTTTTGACAGCATAGGAAAGGTTATCACGCATTAGGTGTTCTTAAAGTACTCTGTGCAAACACTCACGTTTCTTTAAGGAGAATGCATGACTGCGTTCTTCATTTATTCGTCAGGTTTACACTGACTCGGCTCGGTGGTAAATGGGGTGCATCAACAAAGAGGAATAATAAGGCGTGGACCCCGGCGCCGGGGTTCCTTCAGGAAGATAAAACTCTAGTTAACAGGAGATGGGGGAGAGTCGTTTTGTTTGCAGCCTCATAACTTCAGTCTTTTTAGCGCCTTTCATCTTTTTAGTGGGAAATGGCAGCGATGCCTCTCAAAGGCTTTTGACTTTTTATGTCCCAGGGAGAGACGGGTTAGGAGAAGATTGGGCTGGCGATTTTTCCCACATTGAGCATACTGTATAGTGTTCCTTTTTTCAAAACTGTATTGGTGTTGGTGAAGTTTATAGGTATTAGGAGGCCTTGGGAGAGACGCATGAAAGAAATGTAAGAGTGGGGAATTTGGGAATAATTCACTTTATAAAACCTCCCTCCTTTTTACAATTCAGAATAGGAAACATTTGTATAAACTCAAAAATAGTAATTCTCAAAAATAACTTCATGACTTTGCTAGTGTGAAGTTACTGACTTACTGTGATACTGATTTTAGTACTGAACTCCCAGTCTCAGCTTTTTCTAGCTGCCACTTGGAATCTATCCCTTCAGTGCTGCAATCCCTCATTTTTCTAAGTGAAATTACTAATCTCAGTGATGAAGGCAATGGGTTCATCATCCAGCCATTTGTACTGGCTGGAGTATCCAGTACATTTCACATACGTGTAACTTGGAAGGCTCTGATAATATTTACTGGTTTTTAAAAGAAACATTTACATTCTAGAAGTTTTGGACAGTAAAAGTAGAGTAAAAAATCTGTCATTCAGTTTCCCAATTATAGGTAGTGTTAGCATTCTCTTTCCATTATGTCTTCTTTCTGTCTTTATCAAAATAGGATCTTACTACACAGAGTCTTTTATTTTGGATTTAGAGAGCTCAAACGTTTTCATATCCTTAAATATACTTGATGACTTTGCAGAATTTCATAGGACGTATGTAACAAATGTTGAATCTAATTTTGGCTTTTATGACTGACTGATTTTATGAGGAGCAAGTTATTAACAACACTTAGTAGACCTCTTTGTTCAGGCCTAATTCCTAGAAGAAGAATAGTTCTATCAACTTTTAAAATCTTTTTGCATCAGTTTCTCAACTTTTTGGAGAGTTTCATTAGCTTGGAAAGTAAATTCTTACTATTAAAAATAAGACTTTTTCCTCATATTGTTAGGCAAATATGGCATCTTGTTTATATTTTTTTTCTTTTTTATTTAGACAAGTCCTTGCAGAGTTGCCCAGGTTGGGCTTAAACTTTTGTTTGTTTTTTTGTTTTGTTTTCTGTGGTACTGGGGATTGACCCCAGGCCTTTGTGTTTCCAAGGTAGGTGCAGTACAGTTGATCTAAATCCCTGGCCTAATATTTTTTCTTGGATTGTAGGGTTTGTTCATTTTGTTCTTTGAATTTGTCTTTGTCCCTAAGTTTTATCACATTCTTTTGTGTTTGTTTGTTTGTTTTTTGCTGTGTAGTCCAGGCTGACTTTGAACTCCTTTGATCCTGTCTCAGTGGCATTCGCCTCCACTCTGGCTTTCTTTTTGTACCACTGAGCTAAATTGTGGGCCTGGTTTTCTTTTTGATTTCTTTGAATTTAGTTCTTTCAAATTATATACAGTACATGTTAAAAATCCACATTATTAGGCTTCATATTTTAATACTAAATTGAAGTTCTGAGGTCTGAACTTAAGAAATAATCAGGTTTTCTTTTTGACCTGTTAGAATTTAGCAGTCATATCTAACTTTAATTAGAAAAATCATTCAAGTTGTAAAATTTTTAATCATCTTTTACTCTCAAGTTATTTGCACTGCATGAAACTGAAGATTTGGTATTACTGACTTTTGTCTTGGAAATATATTTATGTTTCTCTGAGATGGTAAAACCTTTTGTGTTACTGTGTTGGAGTAACGTTGAGTCATCGTGGGCAGGGCTAACATAGGAATAATCTTGACAGAGACAATAAAGGTGAAGGTGGAGAAATTACTTTAGAGGTATGGATTCTCTGGTTTAAAACATTTATGTACATTCATATACAGGGAGAAAATAGTTTATTACATTTACAGTGAGCATTTTTTTGGAAATAGAATTTGAATGCATTTTAGTGTACATGTTTGAATGAATAGGAATGATTACCAGCTTTTAAAAAATTTCCCTCATTTGATGGTTTGAGAAGAAATGATAATGAATCTGCACTCTTTAAGGTTTTCCTTTCAGCAGTTGAGTTTCAAAACTGTTAATAAAAATACATAGCTGTCTGAAAAACTGAGATTAAACTTTTCTTATTACTGTGAAAAACTTAATTATAAACCTACTTTTCAAAGTATCATGAGGAGAAAATGTCTGACAAAAAATTTTATTCCTTCCTTGCTTAGTACAGTTTTTCTTAGTCTCTTTTTAGAGCCAGAGTTGTGGTTTTGTTTATCTGTTTATCTTTACTTGGAGTGTATATGACCTGCATTCCTATAAGGTTAGATATGACTTAAAAAATAAGGTCCACATCTCAGTTTTATATATATATATATATATATATTTGTTGTTGTTTTTTTTTTAGACAGGGTCTCACTTTTGTAGTTCAGGCTGACCTTGAGCTCACTATGTAGCCCAGGCGAGCCTTGAACTCAGCAATTCTCCTGCCTTGCCTCCCGATTGCTGGGATTACAGGCGTGAGCCACCACGCCTGGCTATATAAGTATTTTTTAAATGAAGCCAATGTGAGCCTTATGCTCACTAATACAAACTTAAAATTATGTACTGTATTGACTTATAAGTGTAAATTCACAAATAAGTGTATTGCCTGCTTATTTTGTTTATTATGGAGAAACTTGGTTGAAATTATCATGGTTTAGATATTTTTTTGGGGGGAGGGATTTTTTTCTGGTACTAGAGATTAAATCCAGGGCCCTTGCACTGAGCTACATCCCCAACTTTTAATTTTTTAAAAATTTTATTTTTCTTATCTTGAGTTAGGGTCTAGCTAAGTCATAGTCGGCTGGGATGGTATTTGCGGTCCGCCTGTCTCAACTTCCCAGAGTGCTGAGATTACAGCCATGTGCCACCAGGAGCTGGAAACTAAATGTTTTTAAGTTGGGCTGTGTATTATATGAGAGCAAGAATGTTGTCGTGCCAGTAGAGGCTCAGTACAATGTTTTCAGCTTCAGGCAGTGACTCATTGGTAATTATTGCGAACACTTTATTGGGTTACAATTAACACTAACAAAAAAAAAAAGAAATAAAGAGGATAAAACAAACTATAGTGTGTTTTGTATATTAAGAATAGCTTAGATATTCTCTGGTTTCTTTTCAGATCATACAAATCTTTTGCCTTTTACTAAAGGATGGCTCAGGTGATGAACCTTTTGGTTATTGTTTGTAGGAATAAATATTGGGTATAAGATGTATTACGTGGGAGGTTCTGCAGTCAGCCAATTAAAGCCACCATTATGCAGACTATTAGTGTTTCAGTTTTCTCAACTGTAAACTGGGGATAATAGTAATTTTCTAAGTTATGACAATAATATGATAATATATATCATGTTTAAAACAGTGCCTTTTTATTCCCAGCCTTACTGAAGTAAAAAGGTCTTTAAGATAATGATTTTTTAAAAATTCTAATCTTTATTGGTACATTATATATACACATCATGATCACCCTCAGCATTGAAAATTTGTACCAGTATATGACACTGCTTAATTCTCATTTTTTCCCATTCCTTTACTCATCCTACAACCCCCTGTCCCCTATATATATAAGCTTTGTTTCCTTTTTTTATTATCATCACATTATTTTTTCCTTTGTTACTTACCCGTACACCCTGTTTCCTTTTGAATATTTTCTATTTCCCAATATCTATTATATGTTTTAAAACTCATTTACATCTATATTTCTCATATCAGAGAAAAGATATGATATTTACATATCTGTGACCTGTTTATTTCACTTTAGTATGTCCTCCAAGTACGTCCATTTGAGTGTAAATGACTCAAACTTATCATTTTTTATGGCAGAGTAATACTTCATTTTATAGAAGAACCACATCTTTATCCAGTCACCAGTTGATGGACATTTTGGTTGTTTCCAAGGTTTAGCTGTCACAAAAGCTGCTACAAACATGGGTGCACATATGTCGTTGTGATACGAATCTTTTAATTCTTTCGTGTGTATACCTAGCAGAGGAATAGCCAGGTCAAATCTTAGTTTTTGGAGGAATCTCCACACTGATCTTCACAGTGGCTGTTTGGGTCTACATTCCCACCAGCAGTGGAGAGGGGTTCCTTTCTCCCCGCAACCTCCCCAGTATTGGCTGCTGGCTCATTTTTAGACAGCAGCAGCCTTTCTTTGTGGAGTGAGATCTTTGTTTTCATCTGCATCTCTCAAATGACCAATGATGTGGAGCATTTCTTCATATGCTTCTTAGCTGCTTTTACTTCTTCCTCTGAAAAATGTCTGTTCATTTCAGATGCCCATTTTTGAATTGGGTCTTTAAATTTGAGTGGGCTGAAGTTTTTAAGCTTTTTATATATTCTAGACAGTAGCCCTTTGTCTGAGAAACAGCTGGTAAATTATCTTTCCCGTATTGTTGGTTGCCTTTTCACTTGTTGGTGGTTTCTTTTGCTGTTAATTTTTTTTCTTTCAATTTTTTTTAAAAGGTGAGATCTCTAAGATAATGATTTTAAAACATTTGGTTAATAATAGGATTTATTTTATTGTCAAAGAATTGTTGCATTTGCATATTAGTATGTATTTTGGATACTTAGAAGTAAAACAAATGAAAATATGAAAAAATAGTCATAACCTTTCCCCATTTCCCTACACATAACTTAGTTCATATTTTTAAGAACATAAATGTTTTTCAGAATAATCATATTATGATTAGCATCAATAAAGTTAACAGTTTTTAATTGTGCTCATCTACCCAGACCATGCTAAGTTTTCTCCTCTCTTAAAAATTGTTTTGGCAAGTACACTCTAAAGTTGGTTTGTTTGGATTAGTATTGAAAGTCAGTACATTAGTTGAGTCATCTCTTAAGATTTCATCTGTATTACTATCCCTTTAAAATTTTTTCATTAGGGGGCCGGGGAGTTAGGTCAGTGGTTCTGGCGCCTGTCTTGCAAGCGCAAGGGCCCGGGTTCATCCCGGTAACCACATAACAATACTGGGTGTGGAGACTCACCCCAGCAGCAACCAGTACCACATACCACAATGCCGGGCGTGGTGGCTCACGCCTGTAATCCCAGCACTGGGGAGGCAGAGGCAGGAGGATTGCTGTGATGTGAGTTTGAGGCTGAGCTCAGGGCCAGCCTGAACCACAAAAAGCGAGACCCTGTCTCAAAAAACCTTAAAAAAAAATTTTTTTTTGGATTAATTTTTAAACTTAGAGATAAAAATTATAGAAATCCCATTGAACATCTCATATCATAGTAGGTATCAAAACTAAGTAATATTTGAATAATGTAAGAATTAACTACACTACTGATTTTATTAGAATTTCAGAAGTTTCCCACCTGTGTCCTTTTTCTGTTTTAGAATCTGTCTAGGATATCTCATTGCATTTAGTTGCTATGTTATTTAGAGTCCCCAGACTGTGATAGTTTTTCAGCCTTTCCTTTTATCTAAAGATCTTGAGCCTTATAACAAGACTGGCCATGTATTTTTTGGGAAAATGCTTGAAGTGAGTTTTTAGATGTTTCCTCCTGATTAGATTGAAGTTAGAGATTTTTGGCAAGAATACTACAAAAGTGGTGTTCCCTTCTTAATGGTTCACTGCTCAGAAGTTATGCAGTATTGTTAAGAATTATTCCTAGAGATATTAGCCTTTGTCACTTGATTAATCTGGTGTCTACCTGGCTCTTTACTGTAACTTTATTATTTTTCCATTGTAATTATCAATATTTTTGGAAGCTATTTTAGTACTAGAAAATACCTGAGTCTTTAAGACATTGATGTAAGCCACAGTGTTTAAAGCTTGTCAAGGTTTGGGGCCGGGGAGTTAGCTCAGTGGTTCCAGCACCTGTCTTGCAAAGCACAAGGACCTGGGTTCGATCCCCGGTAACCACATACCATACTGGGCATGGAGACTCACCCCAGCAGCAACCAGTACCACATACCACAGTGCCGGGCGTGGTGGCTCACGCCTGTAATCCCAGCACTCGGGAGGCAGAAGCAGGAGGATTGCTGTGATGTGAGTTGGAGGCTGAGCTCAGGGCCAGCCTGAACCACAAAACAAGACCTTGTCTCAAAAAAAACAAAAACAAAAACAAAAACTCACTTGAGAAATGACTGTTAGTAAGCACTAAAAGTAAGTTGAAAACACTAGGTAAAATATATGTAACATGCCTACTGGATTATGTTTCTGTGCATTTATCTGTTTAAAAAATATGACTAAAAGTCTAAATAGTGTATGTAATGAATAAAATTAAATTCTTAATGTTTCGTGAAAACTTCTAAATAATTTCTTATATTGACAAGAAACAATTATTATGTATACTTAAGGTTTTAAAATTATTTTAACAAATCTATCTTTAATATCCCCCCACACACTTAAAATGTCCCAGACTACATATAAACATGATAAAACATGTTATCTAAAATTTTTGTTTGGCAATAAGAAAGTATCAGTTGTTAAAACTACAGAAAACACCAAATTTTCAACTTTTTCTTTATAGTCAGAAGATAAGCTCTTTTTTGATGAAGTAAAAGGAGTGAGCAGTAGTTTTGCAGTATTTCTGGTATTCTGCATTATCCTTACCTTTTCCTTCTTAACTTACATTTTATGTAGAGTTAAGAAAGCTAATGTTAACTATTAGGTCTTGGAAAAAGTGGAAATAAATTAATTCTTCTCCTTTTTCAACTCAGATAATGAAACTGCTGTTTATACATTAATGCCGATGGTTATGGCTGATCAACACAGGTGAGTGATGTTTAATAAATTTATACTTTTGGAAAAGTATGAAGTTTTCTGAATCTTGTACACACATATACACGTGCATGCACACATGCGTGTGTACACACACACACACACCCATACACACCCATATCCACAACCACATGCCCATGGTCCCATAGTAGTTTGGGCACTGATATCATGGGGCAAGTTACGTAATAGTTCTCTTAGCGTATTTATTGTATTGAAAAAACAGACAAGATTTTCTAAGATCCATTTTTTAAATGAATAATCATATGTTAGAATCAGGTGTTTGATTGCTGCCTGACATGGAAAAAACACTTGGTGGTTTCTTTTACAGGTCTCTACTACTCTTTATATCAAGAGATTAGAGCTGAGGGTGATTTATCTCCCTTACATATGCTTCCCTTTTGATGTTTTTTAAACATAGGGTTGATTTTTTGGGGTGGGGGGTGGGTACCAGGTTTGAATCTAGGGTCTTCTAAATAGTCTTCAAACTTATCTATATCCCTAGCCCTTTTTGTTTTCTGTTTTGAGACAGAGTCTTGCTTAGTTGTTAAATTACCCAGGCTGGTTTACAGTCACAGTCCTCCTTTTTCAGCTGCCCAGAATGCTAGGATTTTGGGTGTGTGCTGCCATGTAGGGCAGTGTGGATATTTTTTTGTAGAGGGTTGTGTGAAATACAGTTATCTGTCTTTGTGAAGGGGTCTTTACATTTGTAACAGTCATCACTGGTTGGTTTGGTATTATGAGAAGATGAAACTTTGGAAACAGGTTGAAATAGAAGTTAATTTTTGCTTTGAATTTCCTTAAAAACGTCTGACATTTTTAAAATTTGGCTAAAATGAATATAGCCAGGCTCACATTTTTTGGCGAGGGAAGCAGCCAGGTCTCTTTATTTCTTAAGAATCTAGTGAGACACTGCTGAGAGCAATGCCAAGAAACTGAGCTTCTCCAGCTTAATGTACTAAGCAGATCACTACGTGAAAAATGCAGTAGGGAAGTTAACTTTAGTTTGTATCAGTAAAGATAATCAGAGAAACTGTAGTTCTTGCCAGTTTAATCTCTATGATTCCACCCTAGCATCATTACACCTTATCAGTGCAGCTTATATTTTCTCATCTCACAGAAATAAAAAATTTGGGCATTTATACATTTAGACTTTGTTTTTTCTATTGGAATCTTTGAAAACTGTTGCTGTTCATGTTAAAAATAAATTTGAAATGATGGCAAGACTTAAAAGAATAACCTAGTGAGGACTGACACCCGCTTACTCTAGTGTCCTCTAAGCAGATAACAGCACTATTTGTGTAGGAGTTGAAGAAATCTTCAGTACCAGTTTACTGGTCAAGGCGGTTAGTTTTGGGATATTTTTTTGCTACTTTATTGCTGGCTTTTAAAGTGCTGTTTTATCTATAATGTTTTTACTAGTGCCTGGCTTTGTGATTGATAAGGGACATCTTTTGAATAATTAGTAAGAACAGTTAAAGGCTGTTAACTTGATTTATTACGTGTTAAAAAACTTTACATATTCTTTTAATCTTTTTTGGTGGGCACAGGTCTGTTTCTGAACTACTGTCAAATTCAAAATTTGATGTCAATTATGCATTTGGACGTGTGAAAAGAAGCTTGCTTCACATTGCAGCAAAGTAAGATTAAAGATATTTTGGTTTAAATTCTTGTTTATAATAAGAATCTTAAACTTTGAGTCAGCATTGTCTTGCAGGAGTCGTGGGGAGATAGGAGAACAAGCAACCAAGTATTTATTTTCTCTTTTCTTTCTTTTTATGAGATCCTGGGGATTGAACCAGGGTTTTTGAGCTGAATTACATCTCTAGCCCTTTTAAAAATTTTTTTGAGATAGGGTCTTGTTAAGTCACTGAGTTCCCCAGGCTAGGCGCTTTTTTTCAATCCTTTTCTCTCAGCCTGCCAGAGTTTGGGAATCACAGGCATGTGTGACTATGCTTGGCTCAGCCAAGTATTTATTTTGTTCAGGGTATAGTGTGTTATATATTTTCTGTCCACATAAATTGCTAACTTTGGGATTGAACTCTTGTTCTTGTGTCTTAGCTGATTGTAGGTTAGGTTGGGGTATTGTTTCTCCTATATGTAACTATAGTGCATTCATTAAATCTTCCTTTTATCCTATTGATGGGAAATAAATAGGATATGCTAACTGCTTGTAATATCATTGGCTTTACTTTCTTTATGTAGCTGAGTGTATGATTTTTATCTATAGTGTTCTACTGTGGTTTTGGTCACTTAACTAATTGATATTTATATCTTTATTTTTCTAAATTTGAGTAGGTGTGTTGCAATTAATTGTTCATGATTAATGTAGTTCTTGGAAAACTGAAAAGTTGAGACTATACTGTTTCTT
>PVIR01017971.1:0-34054 GCA_004026965.1 Petromus typicus
CTTCTAGAGGGTAATAACTGCAGATCATCATAATAACCATATAAACATCCAGAAAATTGTTCTTGTTCCTCACACTGACATCAATTAAGAACATGATCACTGGCCATCTAGTTCCAAAGCTTCAACAATGTGTGCAGCAGAAGGGCGAACTTTAGAATCTTCATTAGTGCATACAGAGAAGAGTTCAATTACTTTCTGGTATGATTCATCCAGTTCGTCCATATTAATTGGTGGCCTGGTTCCCAAAGCTGCATAGTATGCTTCATCATCAAAGTCACTTCCGTCAAAAGTATCAATAAGCTTTGGTTTTTAAAAGATAGAAATTCTACCCAAGGTCTCAGTCATATTATAAAAAAAGTAAATTTCTATTTCAGAGGAAGATTTCATATAATTTAACATGAATTAGTAATGAGTAGGTCCACATAAATAATTACTACATACATGAAGAGATTTTCCTCTCTAGTAAGAATTTTTCAAAATGCATATAAAGTCCTCTGTTTCCCTATTTTTAAAACAATTTTAGGATAATATTTAAACTTCCCTTTATGGAAAGATTATAATGAAAATTCTTTCTATCCTGCAGTCAGGACTGTTTGTCCTCCTATTAAAAGAGATCTCACAAAGAAATAATCATTTGAAAAGGATTTTATGGTCAAATAATCTAGAGAAACACTACATGTGAAATCCTCCATAAGCTGATTCACAATGCAAAATAACATGTTATAGTTTTTATTTACTTCTATAACAAAGTAAAAGCATTTCAAGTAATGTTTTTCAAATATTCTTGACCAATGAACACCAGTTTACCAATTTATCTTTCACTCCAGAGACTTCTCAAAAACAGTGGTCTGATGGCCCCTGAGATGAAATGCGAATAATATAAACATTTACATAGGCAGTAGTTGTAGTTTTTTCCCTCCATTGTCCTGCTCTGTAGTTTTTTCCCTCCATTGTCCAATTAGTAAACTGCTGCTTCTAATGCCATTGACTTTTTGTAGACCCCTGTGAAACATTAATAAAAATCTATCAAATCATCCTGAATCTTGCTAAAAAATTGCCAGGTGGTCACAGTCTGAGGAAGTCTGTCCATGGCTCTCAAGGGACAATCTGGCCCTGGATCTTCTGTACTCCTGAAACAGGACATTCCAGGGTCCTCTCCAGCTCTAGCGACCCGGTACCTCTGCCCAAAGAGCAGAGCCCCATGAAAATTCCTTTTGAGCAAGTGCCTCAACTGAGTTTTGTGCACAATGAGAGAGATCACTGCGAGAGGAACACGAGCTCTTGCTAAGTGCGAGTAGCTAAAAGATCATTTCATTTCTGGGCAACAGAAAATCTAGACTTTGACTTTAGAAAGTCAGCCGAAAAGATACTATTTTGTAAAGCACTAGTGAATTTAACAAAACAAAATATGGCCTTCTCCATAGCCAAAAATTTATAACATTTTTTTCTTGAAAAATTGTGGAACAATTGAGGAAAATTTAAAGCCTATATCCTGTACATTTTCCCTGGGCAAAGCAAAAACTGCTTATAGGAAAAAACTTAAAGAATGGTGGAATTTCTTTAGACACATTCCTCACAATGTAAAATGATTTCCATGAGGTCCGAGGTTATGTCCAATTCATCCAAATGTTTAGCATCTCAGAAAAAACATGATCTCTTATATAAAGCACTCAAAAAAAAAAAAAAAAAAAAGGTATGAAAACCAAACCATGAAATCTCACGGATCCTAGATTAGCTAGGTGTAGCCCAAACAAAGATTTTATGCCTAACTTGGAAATGTATTCTTTAAAACATTAGTAATTATAAACATAAGTTTGTCAATAGAGAAAATTTATATATTTGATAAATAGCTGGTAGAGTATCTGATACAATACAACTGAAAATTACTTCTGAGACAAAATATGTGTAAATGAAAAAATTCCAATGGGTTGGGATCTGGCTAGAACATACTGACATAATTCAATTTAAAACACAATTTTCATGCATTAAAAATAGTATAATTCAGAAAAAAAAGTCACCATGAAAAAATGCAGTCTCAGAACTTGCCTAAAAGTTTAAAAGTTTTTCCTCCCTTCCCTTCTATTGCACACATATTTATGTACTTATAGATGTATGTATATGTGTATTCATAGGTAGATGTGTGTATATGTGTATAAACATGCATCAATAAATATGGATATGTTACTCAAAGAATATAGGGGAAATCCAAAAGGGGAATCATAAGATCAGGTCTAGCTTCAGGCAACTTAAGGAGTTAGCAGCCTCTTGTTTGGAGAATCTAAGGGAGGTGGATGTGGCTAAAGATGGAGTTCAGTGGGATGGCTCTGGCTCCAACCTCCCAGTACCACAAAATAAATAAACAAATAAATAATAAAGCTCAGAAAGTACATTCTAGACTAACATTTAAAAATGTTTTTCACTCAGTGATTGACATGTAAAATATCATCCTCATTGTGTTCTGGTAGAATTTAGGACACTGAAAATAAATCTAGAGAAATATTAGAGCTCTTCACATTGGATCTGAAACTTAGCAGCACTTGGAATAAATATCAAACTCCAGTTAAATCAGACAAACCATAAAAATACAGGTAGCAGCTGAAAGCACACATATTATTTTCCAAGACCATTAGCAACAGAATTCTTGGTAATAATAGCATTAAGATACAGGAGAAAATGAGAAGCTACGAAATCAGATAATCTGAAGCTGGTGGATCAGTATAATAGGATAAAAGGCCCACATTTCAGTTTTCCCAAGGAAGGCGAACATTACCCACCCTGTTATTGACTGGAAATGGATCCATTTTCTGTGCCACCAGACAAGCGATGTAAAAAGAGGTGACACAATTGCTCTTGTAAGGCCTATTATTCCGGATGAAATTCATGGC
Organism: Petromus typicus; assembly: GCA_004026965.1. NCBI lineage: Eukaryota > Metazoa > Chordata > Mammalia > Rodentia > Petromuridae > Petromus > Petromus typicus. Next base: position 2,886 of record PVIR01017971.1, read on the forward strand.
ATAATCCAGATGGAATATATTTGTGCCGGTAAAGCAGACTTTTAAACGGTATTATAATGGGAAGTCAGCAGGAACTGCAGAAGGACAAATAATAAGCGGCACCTTCCCAGGACTCACTCACTTCCTGAGAGCAGGTGGGACCTGGACCGAGTAAGAGGACACCGGAGGCCGGCAGGACGAGGAGGCAAACACCGCAGCCCTACCTTGTAAAGGAGCTTGTCTTTGTCATGTAAGCCTAAGGTCTAGTACGACAATCACCAAGCACCTGCAGGTATTACTTTTGCCACAAACACTAAGAAAAAAATGATACTGTTTCTTTCCCCTTCCCTCCATTATTATATCTGTAACTTTAAGGTGCAAATATATAATGATTAGGGAAACACGTAAGGTAAAGGGAAGGTAAACAATATTTCCATCTTATTTTCAAAACTAAATTATCACTTCTCATCGTTTCTGAGAAGGCTTGTCTATGCACCACCCAAAATACAGCAGGGTAACAGCGTGAATGGAAGAGTGAGCGTATCGATAATTAAAGGCCGAAGAGAATATGTAGGAAGTGGAAGGACAGGGAATATGGGGAAGGTTAGAGAGCTCCCGGGAGGCGTCAGCGCCCCATCACTGGTGGAGGGAAGAAAGAGCCACAGAATTGGGAAGGCGGGTCCTCAGAAAGGTTAATGCATCAGCGTGAGTCCAGGAATCACGGAACTTCCAGACCTCGACGCCCTGCCACACGCCTGCTTCCGGTTTGCCCCAGGTCAGGTGCTGCACTGTTTACAGTTCTGTCCCCTGCAGCTCGAGAAGCCACAGACAGGCTGATGCATGGGACCTGTGAGCCTGACAGCTTGGGTTCGACTCCAGACACTGCTCTGTGCCAACTGTGAGACAGCCTCTCTCCTTTGTCAGCCATGCCTGAGGCTTGGCTCCGCTGAGGCAGGAGACGCACCTGGCAGCCAGGGGGGCTGCACAGAACCAGCTGCCGCCCCTCTCCCTGCGGAGCCCGCCTCACACGGGCCAGGGCGGGCTGCTCCCCTCCAGCGCCTTCCTACTGCCCGGGGCACACACCTTCACCCAGCGTTTCTGTGCCTCTTTCTACACTTAGTTTGGGAGTTCTCTCCTGAACACCAAGCTCCCCACAGGCTGAGAGCTTTTCCCCACGCTGCACTCCCTCCCGTATCCAGGACAGCCCTTGCAGGATCCAGTGACTTCAAAATGACACGTACGGGTGCCTCCGAGAGACAAAAACCACTGTTAACATTTTTTTTTTTTTTTAGACAGGGTCTCCCTTTGTGGTTCAGGCTGGCCCTGAGCTCAGCCTCCAACTCACATCACAATCCTCCTGCCTCCGCCTCCCAAGTGCTGGGATGACAGGCTTGAGCCACCACGCCCGGCACTGTGGTATGTGGTACTGGTTGCTGCTGGGTGTGAGTCTCCACACCCAGTATTGTTATGTGGTTACCGGGGATCGAACCCGGGTCCTTGCGCTTGCAAGACAGGCGCCGGAACCACTGAGCTAACTCCCCGGCCCTGTTAACATTTTTTATTTGACTTTTTTCCCCCACTATGTTTTTTAACATAATACTAGTATCAATATTTCATTAATAATTTATGTTAATGAAATTCTTTAATAAAATACTTTGTACTCATATAATTACTGTGTATCAACATACTAATTTCACATTAATTACTACAACCATTTAATATTAATAACAATTTCATATTAACTGTTGTCCACCGTAGCAGGACATATTTTGAAGAGAAACAATTTAAAATTCTACAGAACTCTCACGATAGACTGATGTGAATGTTACTGTTACTTAATACACTCCATTTCTAAGGTTGATACGCATAAAGTCAGATGATGGTCCTATTCTGAAATTGTCCACTGAACCTCTACCACGTTTGAATCTTTAAAACATTGGTTGTGTGCATGCGTGCGTGTTTGTGTGTGTGCGCACGCGCGTGTGTGTGTGTGTGTGTGTGTGTGTGTGTGTGTGTGTGTGTGTGATCACAGGCTCTGAGTAAGGTGCTGTGAATGTACCAAGGAATAAAACTAATGGCCTTACCCTCGAAAGAACACAGACTAATATAAAATGGTAACTGGTCTCATGGTGGTATGTAACAACTGAAATGCTGAACAGAGAATGAATTCCTAATATGTATTACATCTGTATTTTCTACACTTGCTCTCTGATTGGTTTTGGATCGAGATCGATGGTACACTCAGTTTTGTACCCACTGACAGGGCTGAGAACCGCGATTTAAAAAGAGGGACATGTCTGGACCGAGAGCTGCTGGGCGTGGAATCCAAGCTTGCAAACTGCACAGCGCCCTCACCCATGAGGCTGTCGGCCGCTTCTTTTGGAAGGGGTCACGCGGCGATATGCCCTGGGTTCACGGACAAAGAAAGTTTAGTGCTGGGAAGGATGAGTCAGAGTGCCCTGAAACTATTCTTCTGGGTCAGTGAGAAAAACAGAAAAGAAACTGCTTCCATTATTACCGTTTCACGGTTCCCAGGCCAACACTGGCTCCCTGGATGTTACCAAAACTCAAGACTAAATGATAACAAAATTCTCTCACACTCCATCCCATCTTCTCTGGCAGAAGACGTCAGCATCACATTAGCAAGTGACCTGACTTCTGGTTCATTTGCCAAGGGCATAATCCTCTTGTCCCTCCTCTATATTCCATCTTTCTCTCTTTTTGACAGAGAAAAGTCTTCTGAGAGAGAGAAACTTCTGACTCCGGCTGCAGTCACTGTGAGCCGAAGATGCTTATCAAAGACTGGGTTACATCTGAATTTAGGCAAATTCAAAACTGGACCCAGGGCAACATTTGTCAGTTGACTTTTGTTTTCTGCTGATTTAACTTTCAACTGTAAACACTTACATATGCTGACACTTTCAGGGGTAACTTAATAATAAAACACCCCTACTGTAATGAAGTGATTTTAGTCCCTGCATCTGACTGCACAATCCTAAAGAAATATCTTCCTAATGTTCTTCTCGCACTCTCAAATTTTGCTAGAGTTCAGTTAATTATATTTCTTATCATATGTGTTACTTTCTCTTTTCATGCCTAAGAATTAACCCACAGGAAAGAAAAACCAAACTAAGTTAACAATTCATTTTTACTATAGCCTTAAGTTGTATCTGAGAATTGATATTTCATTTTTAAAGGACTATGCCGTGACTGAGAAGTTACATTATCAGCTCTTAATATAACACGTTAAAATTAATCTTAAAAATTTAGCACAGGAATAAAAATAATATGATCATCAAAAAGATGGATATAAGTTAAAACACCTGCTGAGTGTGCATCCTAATATATTTTCTAATTGAATCATAACCTTTCAAAAGATACAGAACAATTTTTTTCCTTTTTTATACTAAAAAAATACAAGATTCTGTTCACACTTTTTTATCAGGTAGAAAATTATAATGGCTATGAGTATAAGTTAAAATACTATGAAAAGACATAGACCTGGTGGTGACAGAAATCCCTTGGACCCACACAGGAAACTGTGCTTGGGAGCTTATTATTCTAGCACCGCGAGGCACAGGTCTTCGAGGTAAGACATTTCCCAGGTGTGATGGCACTTTATCTAGTAAATTTTATGCCTAATCTTTACTTTTTAGCTGCTGTCTTCACCTACAAAACAGTTATTCAGCCATAAAGGTAAGGACATATTTCCCTCAGATTTCAAATATGACCTCAGGCACCCGGGAGGTCGATATCGCCATTTACACAACTTCCTGTCTTCTAAAGAGAACATATTTAAGTGGATTTTCCCTCGCTAATTCAACAAAGATTTGCCTGCATTGGATGCACAAGGCACCATGTGACATGAACCACGCCCCCCCGTGGGTGGGGGGTGGCAGGACAGAGGTCCGGAATAAGACCAGGAGGCTATCAAGGCCACGCTTCACACCCGTCACCACCAGCTCCTGTGACCATTCCGGTCTGAGGAGTACATTTACCTCCTCAGTTATTTCAGTTCAGGGAAGAAGACACTGCATTTTCACTCCAGAGGGAAAACTCCAGGCCAAGAGCAGTCCACGGAAACGAAACCAACTCAAGACAATTCCAGCTGATGGTCACTGATGTTCTTGCTCTGTTCTAAGTGCTTTGTTTCATGCAAAATACAAAATATACGCAAAATTCAGCAACATGGTATCTCTTTTTGTGAGTTTATAATTTAATGAAATATTAGATTCACTTGGTGTTTTTGCTTTGTTTTAGGACAGGGTCTTGCTACCTAGCCCACTCTGGCCTGGAACTCTGGGTGATCATCTCACCTCAGCCTAAGTGCTGAGATCACAGGTGTGCACCAGCATGCCGTCTCCTCTGATTTATATATTACAACTAAAACATAAAATTGAGTTCAATAAGCCCAAGTACTTTAACTGCGATTACTCTTTGGATCCAAGGTTTTCATTGCCCATGTTTAGATGAAGAAGAAAGGAAGCAAGGACAGACAGAAGGGAAGGAGGAGAGTGAGGGGGAGGCCAGGAGAGTAGCAGTTCCCTCTGACAGAAGTCAGTGCGTCACAGCTTATGGGACAAACACAGCCTCTCTCTTGGTAAAAACTGGAAATAAATCAAAAGCATAAAACTATCTCATGATCTGTGAAAATTATAGAAAATCCAGTTTCAATGTCCATGAAGTTTAACTGGGACAGAGCACGTTGTGCTGTGTATTATCCATGGCTGGTTTGTACAAGGGCAGAGTTCAGAAGTTGAAACAGACATGGTATGGTCTGCAAAACCCGAGAAATTTACTAACAGTCATGGAGAAATAAAAATAGGGAGAATGACAAAGACAATAACAAACACAGAGGGGTAAGAAGATGAGAAGGAGTCAAGAAAAACTCAGAGTTGATATTCACTGGACGTATACTAGACAGCAACAAAATTATACCTATGTCACCTCATCTTCCCTGCCACAGTAATGAAGAAAAGAAGACTCAGAGAAAGTAAACTACTCATCATTGAATTACAAAGTGAATGGACTCTTTGGGAAAACCAGCAATGATGTTGTAATTGACAAAGAAATTATGACGGTCAGGGGTTGATCTCAAAGAACAATTTGAATCAGTAAGGTCTATTTTAGGATAAAAGAAGTATCTTTTGGTCAATAAGACCCGAAGTATGTTTCCATATAATTATTTATACAAATACTTTCTGTCAAAGACCAAATTCTATTAACAGTACTAGAAAAGTCATGCTCGTTTACCATGTGGCAAGCACCATGATAAGCATTTTTGACACGTTTATTCTAGTTCTCTAAACTTCATGAGGAGAGCACTAGCATTCACCTCTAAGACAGGAAGAGGTTATATAACTTGTGCAAAGTCATAAAGCTTGTCACAAACAACAGCCCAGATCTGACCAAAGGCCAGCCAGCCCCCAATTCCATGTTGTCAACACACTGGATACGGTGATGTCAGACCAACCTGAGCAGCATCAGAATCACGGGCAGGATGTTTCCACAGATCGCCAAGCCCACCCCCAATGTTTCTGAGTCACTGATTCTGGGGTTGAGCCTGAGAGTTTATGTTTCTAACTTGTTCCAGGTGATGCTGCTGCTAGCTAGAGGCCCCACTCTGAAAGTCGGTGCTCTATTCCTCCTGTATTAATTCCTGATTATGCCACCAGGCCATTGTATGCTCAGGCTTGATGCTTTCCTGCAGCATAAAGTAAAAAGTCTCAGACTTGGGTTTCTTGGGAGAAATGCTTTTCTAGACAGTTTCCTTGTATCTTTCTTCCTCTTTAGGTATTCTAGTGTGTGTGTGTGTGTGTGTGTGTGTGTGTGTGTGTGTGTGTATCACAGGTGGGCAAATTCTATTTCTTAGACATTTCTCTCAAATTACTTTTCTGCTCAGAAGTTATCAATGCCATATATAATTTAAGCATCAAAGCCTGGCTTCCCAGACTCTCGCTGATCTGTTCCTAAGCTAATATTACATCATTCATTCAGCTGTTCATTTACTTGACACCTTCGTTTTTCTGCCCAGCACTCCTTCCTTTTCTTCTATCAAGAAGCTTGTCCCTTGGCCAACTGGAAGCCTTCCCGGAGACTTTCCAAACTGAAGTTGCAAGAGCCTGTCAGGATGTGAGCAGAAAGTTGTCAGGAGTGACACACTCTAATGAGTGGAGAAACTACTCTGAGAAAAAAAGTCGTCACATATAGAAGGAAATCAAGACGCGAGAAGATGAAACAGCTAGAGAGCAAAGTTCTTGCTGTTCAGGTCTCCAGAAACCCTCTCTCAAGAAGTTTAACTATTTTTTAAATAAATGTTTCCTCTTTTTTTGCATAAGAATCAGAGACCAGGAAGAAGAAAGGTGCCACTTGCTGGAGGTGGGTGTGGAGCCCTGGCTAATGCCTTCATCATTTATTTGTTTAACAGTTACTAGGTGTCAGTCACAGTTCCTGTCACTGTCCCCAACAAGCCACAGTAATCTCCACTGTTGGTGCTGCCTGAACTGAAGGAAAGCCTCTGACCTTCCCCTCTGCCCATGCAAGTCTTCTCTTGGCCAAACCCAGGGGTCCCCCACTCCCTCCCACCCCTGCTATGTTGCTTTGAGGGTGCTTGAAGACATCTCTCAAAATTGGGCTTTAGACTGACTTCAGACTTCAGGAAACAATAGCCTGGAGGAAAGTTTTCTCAAATGGAATATCACGAGTTGCTCCAGGGCTCCCTGCGGGTGGGGGGTGCAGTGCCGCTGGGTTACACTTCGTGGCATCAGGTGAACTCTCAGGTTGGGTGATAACGTGGGAGAAGCCAGAAGACCTGAGAAACAAAGCTCTTGTTTTCTTTATGCCTCATGCTTTCCAAATCAGCCTTCCACTCTGTGCATGCCCCTCCATTTGGATGACATTTCAGAGTGAACACGTCTCCTGCACTGCAGAAAACTACTAGAAAATGAGCACTGAGATTCATCTCTGCCTGGTTCCTGATTTTGCAGATTCTGTTCATCCTGCAACCAATGCGGTTTCATTTCATCTTGATCACGCTGCTTGGAAGTCAGAAGGACCCCTACTTAGTACTTTCTCCCCATAATATTCTAACTGCTTGTCTTTGTAACTTCCAACAGCTTTTCATAATATTTTATTTCTTGATCTACATAGGAGGCAATGGTCTTTGGGGGGGATAAAATCTCATTAATCTTGGCATAACATTTTTTAAATAGTAGGGGCTCAATTAATAAGTTGATTAGTTGGCTATCAATATAGATTATTATATCTCAAGATACTGATTTATTTTAAGAAAATGGTTCCATTGAAAATCTATTCATGGAACTCCTGGTATGTGCTAGGCAGTGGATTGGGTGCTGTAGAAAATAAATAATTCTTGCCCTTGAGGTGCTTAGAGTCCATATGGGGAGACAGGCCCATAATTAGATATTTTAATAGAAAATTCTCAGAACCTTGGGAAAGGCATATGGAGGGCTGTGGGAGCACGGATAAAGGGCTCTGGCTCACCAAAAACTTCCTAGAAGAAATGCACAGGAGCTATCACAAAGGATCAGTCGGAATTAGGAAAAGAAGGGGGTGAGCAAGAGAGGAGGTAGCGTGGAGTACATCCCTAGCAGGGCTGTCTGTTCCATGTTTTACTGGAGTGAAAAAACTGAGGCAAAGAGAAGGGAAGGGGGCTGCAGGAGGCAGGTGCTGGGTCCGGGAAGGGCTTCCCAACCTGGGCTGCTGCGCCCTGTTAGGACTGCGATGAGGGGAAACATGAAGAGTTTCAACCATGGACTAAAGTGTGCTCGGCAGGCGTCTTACCGGAAAGCGAGAATACGTGTAATGAATCCAATTAAAAAGCAAAACAAAATATTATAATAACTCCGGTAAAAAGCACTGAATTTGTTCTCCAGGGCAGAACTGGAGCGGAGCAGAGAGACGTGGAAATATTTAGCTGGTGAGGCAGGATGACAAATCTTGGTGACTGTCTGTTGGTAGGGAAGGAGAAGCAGAGTGAGCAACAGTTGTGCCGGGTGATCATGAGTGACATTAACCTAGAATGGGGGAAAGGGAAGGGGTCAGGCGATGGTGGGACTCTATCTGCAGCTGCCTGTGGACCAGCCACCACACAGACAAGCAGGACTTCTAGCTCTAGGAGGCGAGATGAGGGCTGAACTGGATCTGGCAAGTCACTCACACGTAGCAGTGCTCAGAATCTTAAGGATAAACAGAGGAGATCTCTAGATATTTATTATTTTCAATTTAGTCTTATGACTAATGTTTATCTTAAATTTTAAAAAATGATAAGGTACTTCCAGGAAATATTATGCAAAGGACTTTAAAAGTAAAATGAAGTCGTGATGGTGCAAATGGTTTTTTAAAATAACAAATATTCAACCTCCTGTGAAATATTGGTGTCTAGGAACATCCTATTATTAAAAGACAGCAACTTGCCTTGTCAGTACCTTATTATATATGTATCCACATACATTTATAGTATGTATTTAAAACATGCATATGATTTGATTAATTATAATAATAAAGCAGCTTACACCCACTACTATGTAGAAAATCTCTATCAATACTGAAATACTATAAGGAAAGTTTTATTGTGATCATTGTCTTCTGGGCTAAAAGATGGGACACTCGGAGGACAGGGTCTATCCGGGGGTTCCTAGCTGCTAAGTGGCAAAGCTGGAGACAAAGCCAAGTCTGTCGGTCTCCAGAGTTCCAAGGGATGACAGGACACTCGGCACATCGTGCAGTCAGGTCGGTCACAACCACCGCTCAGCTCAGCTCAGGCCTCGTTTTTGGCAAAGGCCAGAAGGCAAGACAGCAATAGCCTTGCTGATCCAGGAGGAGGCGGGCAAGCACAGCGATTCCAATACTCACTTCATAAATGACAATTAATGAACTGATGTCTAAAGGAACACGTGCATTTGTAGTAAAGATGGTAGGTTTATTTGTTCAGGGGGAGCAGATATTTTTTATCTAAGTGTTATATTTATTAAAAATATACACGTTATATTTAGTATTATATTGGCAAGGTGACTTGCTGTCAGATGTTTTCAGAAGTTAAATCAGCTTCTTCTCTGGTCAAGGAGTATCACTTCTAGAAATAAAACTTTCAAAGGTATACAAAGAAAAGAAACTAGGAAAATCTTAATGTCTTATCAATGGAGTCTGTTAATTAAGTGACTGAATAATGATAAAATAATTTGAGAAAGATCTATCTATTTCCTGTTATCTTTTATTTTTCTCTGTAGTTGCCATTTGGGTTTCTCATATAAGAGAAATTATGTGAAATTTAATCTGTGAGTTTGATTTATTTACAGTTTCAAGGTACATTGTCCCTACAAATGACTCAGGTCAAAAGAAATGTTTTATTCAGCAACATGTGAGGAGGGAAAGCAGGAATCTGGAAGCTGACATTAGAAGGAAGAGCTCATGAAAACTGATTTTTTTCTCTGAATATATTTAATGTCTTAATTTGTATAATGAAAATTTATTCCTCTAATAATTTACTTAAAGTAATAAAAAACATCCCTTTAAAAGTGCTGTTTTAGCAGTGGATCATTTTATTTTCACTTTCAGACTTTAAATATCTGACATGCTGAAATCTACAAATGTGCCCAAGTAGAAATTTCAGTTTTATCAAGTTTATTAAATTTATGACATAGTATAACTTTATATGTTCAATGATAACGGCAATCTGTATTTCTTTCTTCCCGCTCCTACAGTGTACATATCCCCTTCTTCACAATGTCCTAGCTGATAAGCGACTGTATTCTCTCTCACATTTCCTAGAACAACCTAAACAATCTTGATTTTATAATCTCCTTTCCTCCCTAAAACTGACGGAACACATTCGAGATGTTCACATAGCTTTAATTTTTCCAATTTATATTATTTCTGAAATAAACAGAAATACGCCAGAGTTCCAGAAATGCTTTGGGGATACCTTTTGGAAGGGGAGCCATCCCCACTCTGGCCCCTGCGTCTCCAGCTAATAAGTTATCCTCATCGTTGACTGGGAAGGCCTCTGACGAGACCCCTCTCCCTGCAAGTCAGTGTGATCCTTTCTCACTGGCCTCATGGATTCCTGAGTCCTCACACAACGTCTTCCCCTGCTCTAACTCTTCCCACAGCATTTATCCTCCTTCGTTATCATCTCACACCATTACTCCATCTTCAACTTCGGCCTGAAGCCTTCTCCCTCCTCTTCTGTTTATCCTTAAAGAAGAACAATTCAAGAACACCTCTAAATTGTCCTAAGGATTCAGAAGAAAAGTTCTGCCACTTGGCAAGCAAATATAGGTCTCAACCAAAGGAGGAAGAACCCACTGTGTTTTTCAAACTTCAGTTGAAGGAGAAACTCAAGTCTGGCTGGGCCAAGTATGCTGCATGTATGTAGGCTAGGAGACACTCAAGGAGTTCGAGCATGATCACTTCCATGCATAGAAACTGAACTATACCCGCTTGGGGGCCTCCTGTTCCTCCCCTAGTCATGACTCCTTCCCTCAGCCAAGAGCTAACCATAAAACATAAAAACCTTGTGCCCCACCAGTCAGCTACAGCCCTTTGCCCCTATGTGCTCAAAGCCACTCCCGTTCTTCTTGCTCTATGTAAGGCTACGTAGCCCTCAGTAAATGGGAAGCATTCGTGGAAACCTCCCCGGAGTCTGTGTGGTGACTACTGCACACTCACCCTCCCCGTCCGGGCTCTGAACCTGATCCTCGGCCACCTACCACCCCGATGCCAAGGACAAGTATCTTCTTGAAGGCTGAGCTGGGTACCCAAAGCCAGACTTCTCCCCTTTGTCATGCTGGGGATCAAACCCAGGGCCAGGGAGAGGTCACCACTGTCCCACTGAGCTACACCATCAGCCCCTTCCCCTGCTGCTCAGAGTGGCAGGCCACTACAAGAACATGAAGCTGAAGATACCACACAGCCTGTGTATCAAAGAGCATGATTTCAGGAATGTAGCTAAAATGCAAAGGGAACTACTGGAGGAAGGGGATCATCAGACTAGCTTGTAAATCACTATACCTTCAGCAAAGCACATGCACAAAACTTGAGGCCTCAAATGCATTAAATAAACTTAGCTCACCAAGTTTAACTCATTGGTAAAGCACAAGCCTATCATGTGGCAAGGCCATAGGTTTGAGACCCAGCACTACACACACACACACACACACACACACACACACACACACACACACACACACACACACACACATACACACACACATACACACACACACACACACAGTATACCTTATCAACAGAATAATATTTCTTCAAGATTTCTGGTTACAAGTAACATAAAAAAAGAAATAATAGAAGCAATAAATGGGCATTTTGTATAAGGCAGAAGGTTGTCCCATGGGTCTTGTCTCAGGTGAGAGGAGAGACAATGGACTACAGGCTGCACAGTACACTGTAAAGCCCCACTGTAATCACCAGCTAAGTTTTCCCTCACACACACGAAGCAAGAGAACCTGAAAGCAGCCATTTAAACTGGGCTTCATTACACACAATCATAATTGCTTTAGGAGGCTGAGGCAGGGAGATTTTAAGTTTTAGCCCAGCTGGGACAACTTAGTGAGATTCTGTCTACATAAATAAGATGGACTGAGGATGTAGCACAGTGAGAAGGCCTTATCTTCAATTCTCAGTACAAAAGATCAACAAAAGATTACAGATTATATCTGATTTTTGAGCAAGATTTCTAGCCTCACAAAAATAAAACGGATCTATATGCTTGAAAAGTTTCAAAGGGCTTATGATAAGTTGGACGACTGGCCTGTGCTCCTGGGTTTTTATCCCAAAGTAGTGTGTATAATTCCAAATTGATATTAGATGAATAATCCTATTTTTGTGAGTTATCCTATATGAAAGCTACATTTGATCTTAGTATGTGTAAATTCTAACTACTATTTAAAAAGTATAAATATGTTTTTTCTAGGAAAAATTATCCATCTTTATTAGCAAAGACTGTTTTATTAGAAATCTCCTATTATAAATCAAAGTTGATAAATAGGATTCTGTCTGTGTGATGTTTTAAGAAGTTATTCTCCATATACATTTCTTTTCCGCATGGAGATATCAACTTAAACACATATTTCCAAGACCAAAGAAAATTATCACATAAATAACGAAGCATAAAATGTCAGTTCCAACATGTCATCAATAAAGATTAGACTGTTCAATTTGTAAACATATAGATCACCATGCAACTCCTATTTGATGACTGTGGAAGTGAATGACTCAAATTCTTTTTAAAACTGATATGAGATGATCACATCTATCTTCCTTTCAAAATAAAAAAGTGGGAAGCTAGATATGGCTGATATGGCTCAGTGTGAAGGCCTTATGTTCCATCTCCCAAACAAAACCAACAATTAAACAAGGAAAATTAGAAAAAAAGGAAGAGTAAAATTTAATAAAGACTTCAGTCTTTACAAGAAAACATCAAATTAATGACAGACACAGTACATACATAATAGTTCTAAATAACAATAGTGTACCAGCAAATTCTATATATTTATTTACAAGTTAAGATTTCAACACAAAAACTTTCACTCTGATACTGAGTAATTCAACCTTGTGATGTTTAATATTACTGGGGATGGGTGAAAATTACAATTATTTATCTGCAACTAATTTTTGACTCTCTTGCCCCCAGGAAGCATTTGCCCTCAGTGGGAAATTACGCTTTATGCTCTGCCTACCACTGCACACATCATAACCTGCTAATTAGCACTTTATTTTCCCTTTGCCTGAGGAACCTTCACCTAATACAATAAAAAGCTACTTTTAACAATCAGTCCAAAAGTTGGCCAACGATCCATACACAATACCCTCCCCCTGCTGCCAAGAGTGACTTACAAAATCTGTCAACATAGACACTGTTAAGTGCTCCCATTTTTCAAACCTCCTTAGAGATAGTTAACTTTATCACTAATATAAATGCAGGAAAGCCACTTTGTTTCAAAAACAATAAAACTGAACACTTTGACCTGTGTATAAAAATTTCAAGCCTAATAATTTTAAACTTGGATACTAAATGATTCAAGTTTCACTTAAAATATTTAACAAAGATCAAATTTCATTTTTATCAAACAGATGTTATAGATGCAAAACACAAGCATTCTAAGCCACATTCTTTTGTCTTTATGATTTGTAGAGATATTTGATATAATTTGACCATTTTCTCCTCGGTAATGAAATAAATCACAAGAGGTTAAAGTTGGCGTCTAAATTTTGTCCATTATTTTCAAAAACTTCTTCTATAATATACTTTTTTCTTCATATTTACACAAGAAATATAAAGTGCAAAATGTCATTTCATTTTTATTGAGTCATGCAAATGTCACCGTGGAGGTTGTAATAAACTGGGTCCTCCAACTTTGGATAAACGTACACATGAAGGCGGAACCTGCCTACAGGGGAACTGGAAAATCTTCACACTTCTTTCTGTAAAGTAGTACAAACTTAAAATCTGAAGTACAAATTTATGTAAAATGCATCGCAATTCTCATGGTGACAAAAGACTAGACCTTCCAGATGATTACAATAAATAAATACAGCGTACATAGAATTTGTGGTCTTGTGCATATCATACAGTAATTAATATGCACAATGACAGAATGCCAAACAAATTGAAACTGTCTAGAGCAAAAATGAAGGCAAAATACTCTGTAGTCTTTATATGAGTAAAAAGACAATAATCCAAATTCTCAAATTCTTATCTCTAATTAAATTTATTTTACAAAACAATGACAGACTACACTAAAAAGAAAGTCAAAATAAGTTAAGTAAATAAAACAGGAAAATAATTGTTACAGTGATTGACAAAGAGGAGGATCTGGTTCAGTGTTACATCATTGTGAGGCCCTGGGTTCAATTGCCAAATTAAGAAAAATGAAAACTGTATGGATGCCAAACCCTGAGACACATGAAATGTAAGAGAAAGAGAGAAAGAATGCAAATTCTGACTCAGTGACCCAATCAAATTTCCAAATTTTATTTGTCATTCATGGCAACCCAGCAAAGGGCTCAAAAAAAGTCACACGTGTGAGAAAAATGAAAAAAAACTAAATGTAATGCTTATCATATACATAAAAAGAGAATAAAACGCAAGTTAGGTTTGTGTTAAATCAGATATGAAGTAGTTTGATAAAAACAAAGACAATTTAGCAACTGTGAACGAGCATTTTAAGAAGTAAAATTCAAACATAGGGCATGAAGCAATCCATGCATCAACTGTCAGCCATAACATGTTCCTCTGATCTCAGTTGCAATCACTTTTAAGTGATTCCATAACTATCATAACAATATTTCACTTCTGACAGCATTCACCTACTTGGTCTTTCATGAAAACAGTGAACTTCAAGGTAATGCTGTTCAAGGGCCGGGATTTTGCTCAGTTTTACAGCACCTGCCTGGCAAGTGCAAGGTCCTGTGTTCAATTTCTGGAACCGGGAAAACAAACACAGGAAAATCATCCTCTTCTTTATTTTGCATTTACTGATGACATACATGGTTTTATAGGTACCTGTTAGAAACTCATTTTTATGTCTCAATAAGGTGTGTGTGTGTGTGCATGTGTGTGTGCACATGTGTGTATGCATGTGTGTGTATGTGTGTGTGTTTTAAAACATGCTAAAAGCATGTTTTAAATAATTATTACTGCTGGATAAAATCACTAAATTCTTAAAACTGCAAAAGGCAACTTAATATTTCTGTACAAGAGCTGTAATACACAATATTGCACAGAACTAACATATTACAAACAGTGCCAGCAGTTTTCTATACACAGTACTTAAGATAATTATAAAAACTCATCTTCATTACTGTGTGCTAGCATTTTTTAACAGTTTAATTTGGATAGGTTACAAAATACATTCTGATCACACAGATATAATTACTGTAGACCTAAGAAGCTATAAAATGTCCCCAACCAAATCCCTTTGACCCTGTTAATGTCTGTTTCTTATTAATCTAAGGCAAACATTGTTTGTAGTGTGCATTTGTTATAGAATATGAAAAAAAAAAAAAAAGGAAGGGGGAGGGTAAGGAAATCCCTTAACAGTTGTTATTAATTCCGGCATTTACCGACTGAGAGTTAAGTGCTGTTTACAAAACAGAACAGATGTAGACGCTGACAAAAAGGTAAACAATTGTTGCATGGCTTCCTGCCAGATTCTGAACCGATATATTAAACTCCAAGTGAAGCACATTTCCCCTATGGGTTGCACTTATTGCCACTTCATTTCCTGTGTGCTTCGTCTCTCTACCGCGGTGCCTGGCACTAAGCTATTTCCAGTTCTTCGCTGACCCCTGAGGCCTGGTGCTACCACACACAGCCATTAGAGAAGGGAACTGCATGTGTCTGACACGGCCTGAAACCAATTATTTGATATTTTCTTCAGAATGATGCCCAACTCTGTTGGGAATGAGCAATCATGAAATAATTTACCTCCTGATTTAATTTTTTCCTGCACAAATTAGTTGTAGACCGAGCTGGCTACACACAGCTGCCTGTGACACAGCGCTGTCTTATCAAGATGATGCTTGAAATGAAGCGGGGGGGGGGGTGTCTGAATTGAACAGGTCGGGGATCCTGCTGTAAGGAGGCATTGACAAGTTTATCAGATACACTGGTCACACGCACTCTTCACTGACTGAAAATGATAGACCCTCACAGAACTCTCAGGGCGGCACCGAGAACTTAAAGGCATGTTTCACATTTTTAAACACCTCTCCGATTTCTGGTACCCATGTTGTGTCCCACAAACCTTGGCACATACCTAAAATGCAACAAAATATTAAAAGTGAGCACCCTGGCTCATAGCAAAATGATCTCTACTAAATTTCACACGCAGAAACTCTGGTTCTAGATACAAACATCAATGTCTATGTATTTTCCTGTAACTCAAATCCTTACAAATACTTTCCCTAAAACTACAAAGGACTCACGCTTATTTCCTGCTGCCTCTGAAGCACAGAAACAAGGAAACACTGAGATGATCACTCACCACTGTATACTCAGAGCCTGGGTGACTCTGTGTCCAGACAGGGAAGTGTGAAGGGCAACTGCTCCAGCTCAAGGGAGAGAACACAGCTTCCCTGAGCGACACGCCGGAAGTAAAGCTTCAACCCACCCTGTGCAGTAACACCTCATCCAGAGATCCCAGTGAGAGTTGTCCTCATTTTTACAGATTCATTTCACATTAGGGCCTAACTCTTCAGTCTTAAAGAGACTGTGTTTGCTACATCTTTCTATTTCTTTTTTCAGGGTCGAGGCATCATCATCTGGCCCCACATACCATCACTGTAAACTTTATAGCTTTTGAGATCACAACTAAGAAAAATTATAAGGAAAAAAACGCCCATTAAAAGTATACACTCGGGAGCCAGAGATTTAGCTCAGCGCTTCTGGCGCCTGCCTAGCAAGCACAAGGTCTAGAGTTGGATCCCAGGTAACCACACACAACAATGCCGGGAGTGGTGACTCACACCCACCAGCAATCAGCACCACAAACCACAGTGCAGGGTGTGGGGGCTCACATCTGTAATCCCAGCACTCCGGAGGCAGAGGCAGGAGGAGTGCTATGAGTTCGAGGCTGAGTTCAAAACCAGCCTGACCTACAAAGTGAGACCTTGTCTAAAAAAAAAAAAAAATGTATACGCTCAGGCCAGGGATTTAGCTCAAGTGTTATCCTGTCTACCTTGGAAGCACACAGGCCTGAGTTCGATCCCTAGTACCACAAAAAATTTAAAAAATAAAATAACAAATATAAGTATATGTACTTCAAATAACTAAAGGATTAGTGTTTTATTGCATTAACAAAAAGAACACTAACAGTTAATTATAATTGACCCTAATACAGTTTGGTAGAAAGATGAAAGATGCAAAATGATTTTACAGTATAGTTTTCTCTATCATAAAATTTGGAGGCAATTTCTTTTCAGGATTATTTCACAAATGTGGGTGTCCACTCCAATAACTGAGACTACAGTGCACCTTTTGCTGATGGAAATTATAACACTGAATTCAAACTTAAAGTAATTTCTACCTTGGAGGTTAAACAACTTAAGGCCATTTTTTTCCTAAAATCTGCTAGTCTATGTTATGAAATGGTAATTACCAAATTTCACTTTATTTATAGTCTTTAATATTTTACTGGTATCATATAATCCCAAAGACCGTAGTAGATTCTTGGACTTAAATTTACTTGCTACCTTGAGTACTACTACTGTTATGTTATGGAAGAGAATAAGCTAGTCATAGGCAAAACTACACTTTTATAAATAATAGACAAGGGCTATCTGTAATTATTCAGTGTTGAAAAGATGTTGCAATTAGCAAAGATTGATAGGTTTTTAGCTTTCAATTGGGCCTCCACACTCCACTCCATTTTAAATAATGTAATTTTCTTTTTTTCTTCTTCTTCTTCCTTTTTTTTAGTTTTTTGAGGCAGGATCTCACTTTGTATCCAGGCTGGTCATGAACTCAGCAGTCCTCCTGCCTCTGCCTCTTAAGTGCTTGGATTACAGGTGTGAGCCACCATGCTTACAATTGTGGTAGGTGGTACTGATCGCTGAGTGTGAGTCACACCTGACATTGTTGTATGTGGCTACTGGGGATGAACCTGGGCCCTCCTGTTTACAAGGTAGGTGCCAGAACTACTGAGCTAAATTCTCAGGCCCAATAATGTAATTATATTGCATATACATTTTTAGATTTTTACTTAGAAAGTTCTTATGAGTGTTTTAGATTTTTACTTAGAAAGTTCTTATGAGTGTTTTGAGGAGACAAGAAGTAAATTTAAAACATATGTATAGGCCCGGGATTTAGCTTAGCGATTCCAGTGCCTGCTTGGCAAGTTCAAGGGCCAGGGTTGTTTCCCTGATAACCACAACCAACAATGCCGGGTGTGGTACTCACACCCACCAGCAATCAGTACCACATACCACAGGGCTGGGCATGGTGTCTCATGCCTGTAATCCCAGCACGTGGGAGACAGAAGCAGGAAGACTGCAAAGTTCAGGGCTGAATTCAGGACCAGTGCGAGGGGGAAGAGAAAGAGAGGGAGAGGGAGAGAGAGAGAGAACAGAAAAATAGACACTCAATGATATGAACAAGAGAAGAAAGTTTTCTGACTGGAAATCCATAAAGATTTTTGAATATCTTACCCAATGCTAAGTTTTATTTTCTTACTTTCATTTTCATTAGGTGAAGGATCAGAAGTTTAACTGTCAAAGCTACCAATAGTTTCTCCTTTATAAAATCTTGCACAGAAGATGGTCTGACCATCATGCCTGTAAGCCCAGTACTCTGTGTGGCTGATAAAGGAAGATACAAAATTCTAGTCCAGCCTGAGAAATTTTAGTGATTTAACTAAAATCTGACTCAAAATGTAAAATGGGCTGAGAATGCAGCAAAGGCCAGGCTCAATTTGAAGGATCCACCCCAAAAGAAAGAAAGGGATCCACCATCAGATCAGTCCGTACTCAAAAAATGCCACTTCTAAAAAAAAATTAATTACTTTCCATGTGCAAAAGAGTAAGATTTCCCTCGTTACAGTCTCAATTCTGTGTTCCTCCCCAACCCCAGCTGTTGTTTTGCTTAACCCCCAAGGCCAGAGTTTTGGGAGGAGGGGCCTTCAGGGAAGCTAATTAGGTCATCAGGATTGAACTTCCATGAATACAATTAGCGTCATTATAACGGAGAACTCAGAGAGCACTCTTGCCCCTCTGCCAAGGGAAGACACAGAAGGCCGTCAGTGACCAGGAAGTGGGGCCTCAGCAGACAGAACATCTGCTCAGCCTTGATCACAATCACCAGCTCGACCGGGTGAGAAATAAATGTTTGTTGGGTAACCTCCCACTCCTTGTGCATGGTGTTCTGCTTAAGCTAAGACATCTCCTAAAGCAAAACAAGCAAGGAGAGATGTTCAAAAACAACTACTTTCTGCAGAAGTTTTATATCAAATATTTGATTTCTCAAATATAAAATGGATGGTCAAAGATTTTCATGCTTATACAGAAAAAAATTACAAGGAAAATATTATATTGTAGTGCACACTTTCCAAGTTGGTTTTTATAAGAGTGTTATGACGGTTCAAGAATAATCATGAAAATTCTGTATCCAGGTTATTTTTTTTCACTTTTAAAGGTGTCTTATCAATGTTTCTTTGCTTTTCTTCTTAAATTTAAATTTATTTTAAGAAAATACTGGGTACTATCCAAAGGCAGTGGTATACTCTTGTAATCTCATCTCTCAGAAGGCAGAGTTTTAGGTTAGCCGGGATTATATCTTGAGTTCAACGCCAGCCCAAACTATATAATGAGATTTTGTTTCAAAACACAAAACAAGACAGAAAAATAAACTGAATACTAATACTGATTAATAACATAACAACTAAGAGTCACACGTCATATTTTCTAAAAACAAGAAAACATCAACTGAATAATAGTTAACACTTTGCAGTCGTTCCCTGGAAAAATGAACATATAATCAGCAGAAATTCAGGGATTGATGAATTCTGAACATTTACATAAATTAAAAGATATAACTTTAACTGAGAGAAGTTGCATAACGACTTAGTGCCTCACTTCTCCCAGAATCCCAGCTTCTGGCTAGCGACAACCTCATGCATTCATGTCCGCTTTCTTTATTCATCCACAGGATAGTTTAAGGGTAAATGTGCCCACCTTGAAAATAATTTTTATTTCAAAAATCTTTGCATTTTTAAACCACTCTTTTTCTGCTCTGAAAATGCCACTTACACTTCTAAATAGATATTTATTTTTCAAGTCTAAAAATTAGATTTTTTAAATCTCAGTATTTGAGGGTAGGGGGTGTACCTTGGTGGTGGAGCACAGGGTTAGCACAAGCAAGGGTTTGGGTTCAAAGTTCTCCACCAAAATAAATACAAACAAATGCTCAGTATTTTAATCTTTTCCAGTGTGTTTCACTTTTTAAAGTGTCATTAAAAGGTTAATAAAAGCATATAAATCTCAAACTGAGCAGTGAACCCCACCTTCAGAAGAAATTAATACAGTGGATCACTTTTATCTTCCATTCTTAATATCTGGACACCATAATCTGAGGACACATTAAGTGGAAGTGTTTCCACCCTTCAGAAAAACACACAAATGTTCCCAGGAGGCAGGAAGCAGTCATACAATGGAACACAATTTACTGATTTCTAATTCTTGCTAAACAGAAGGAAAAATATTACTAAAATTAAGTACAGCTACCTTTCACTCTCACCAAACACCCTTCTTATCTTTGAGGTCCTTCTGTCCCTAACACACTGACTGAGGGGCCTCGGGACACTTCATACTGAATAGCTAGGCCATTAGAGTCCCTGTGGCAGAAAGTAACGTTTTAGATGAAGACAGCTATTGTACACCAGCCTAAGCATGTGCCTTCACACCCAGACACATGCGTCTTCCGCATGGTTTTTACTGATATAAATAAAACGACACAAGGAAGGAAGAATCTTCTTAGAAGGAATTATCTAAACATGAGTACTTGGGGAAAAAAAATTCTTGTATTCAGCTTTTTGTTTGTTTTCCTAGGAGGCCTTGGTAATACGGGAAGAAGTTTCTCTTTTGATCTTCATTCCATTGCAAATTTGATTTATTAACTTGCATTTGTTTACCCATAAAAGAGGATACAGCACAGAATAGTTTGTATCTTTGCTGGTGCTGCAGAAAAGATAAGCAAATCAGCAAACTAAATGTGTAGAAGAATCTGAAAAATATGACACTAGTTAATGGTATTGTTATTAATTAATGATAACAAGGGTCTCACACCTGCCAGCAATTAGTTCAGTTACTTCAGTTACTGAGCTATGTTTAGCTACCTACGATTTAAAGCTTCAATGTTAGCAGTTCACCTGGATCTCTAGGAATAAAATAAATATCTCCATGGAGATACTTTTTAACTGTCCAGTAAAAAACCAACTTTATTATTTGCCTTTTTTATGTATTAACATGTAAAGAAAGCCTTACATTTTCCCCAAAATCTTTATCTAAATAAAAATCCAATGTGTTAGTATCACAATTCCAAAATTCAAGATAGTTTACTTTTATACAAAGAAAAGTAGATTGCTTACAATTCTTTAGTAATTTATGAATTAAGTATAACACGGCTCATCACTTTCTCAACTGATAAATGTCAGCAGTCTGTTGTTACTTAAGACATATCTCTATGCTGCTATACTAAATATTTACTTAGTATTTAGTAAAAGCATAACAAAATTTAAAATCTCAAATGTGGCTAATATAATTTTTTTTTAATTCTAAAAGGCTTCTTAGTCTTAATTCAAATCACTCAGCAAAAGCAAGTTAAGCAAACAGATTCTGTCATAATAGGTTTGAGTATCAAGCAAGGTAGTACTTAGCCATGCATTTTCAACAAGCTGCACACCCAAACCTCAGGTTTGTTTTTTGTTTCTGTTTTTTATTTTTTTTGCTTGAGACAGGGTCTTGCTTTGTAGTTCAGGCTGGCCCTAAACTCACTATGTACCCCAGGTGACCCTCAAAATCACAGCAATCCTCCTGCTTCTGTCTACCAAGTGCTGGGATTACAGGAGTGTACCACCAAGCCCAGCACTGTGGTATATGGTACTGGGGATAGACCTCTGGACCTTGCGCTTGCCAGGCAGACACCAGAACCACTGAGCTCAAATCCTGGCCCCAGAGCTCAGTTTCTGTGTCTATAACATAAAGGTCAGGCCCACCTTTTCAGAAATGTTGCAAGAATCAAACAGAATTTGGGTGTGTGAAATATTTAGCATGGTGCATGGCAAATTGAAAACACTCAACATACAGTATCTACTAGACCAAGGCTTTATATACATGCAAACCCATCATAAGGAAAAATAAATGTGAGGAATGAGAAAACAGTAACTTTAAAAAGGTGAATTTTTGTCTGGGGATTTAGCTCAAGTGGTACGGCGTGTACCTTGAAAGAGAAGCACCCGAGTTCCATACCTTGTACCACAAAAAAAAAAAGTTTAATTTTTTTTTTTCTGAATAACATTTATTTGCAAAAGATATACTTCCTTCCGGTACTTTCTGCAAAATACGTTGCAAGGTGCCTTATCAAAGTCGAGTCAGACTGCTGAGAATGACCCCAGCTTCCGTGACGAAATGACCCTAGCCTGTCCCCTTCAAGGAAGCTGAAATAAATAGTTCTAATCTTTACTCTCACCTCTAGTAGATCACCTTGTGGACATTACTGCGGAGAGATCAACTGCAAAGAGAGAAATCACTGCCTGGCGAAAGCGCTGCCGGCCCAGTTAAGGTTAGACAGGCTCTGAGCTCCCAGAGGAGGCCTCGGCGGGCCAGGCAGAGAGGGCCCGACGCAGGGCATGCCGGGTAAACCCCCGGCCGGCCGCGAGGCAGGAAGCCTTTACGTCAGTCCTGTCAAACCCAAAACACTGCTTTGGACTTTCTTTATATGCTAAAAAGATACACTAAATTTACAAGAGGTTAACATGTAGAGTACATGGTTTGAGACACTCCTACCCTCAGACTTGTCATACAGAGTCACTTTTCTGTGCTTTATCAGGCCTAATGCTGAGGCTTTCATTTTGTACCTATCAAGGGACGTACAGGGACTCAGGACGCTTTTTGGAGAAAAGCACGGTCTTGCCTCCTGTCAATGGCTTTGTAGAAGTGACCTGGTTCTTCCTCGGACAAAAACACAAGTCAGGACTAAATCCCTACCTTGCCTGCTTTAAATATACGCCATAAACAGACATATGGATCTTTGCAATCAACAATATAGCATAATAACTGCATTTCTAATTCTTCTCTATGATCTTAAGTTTTAATTATCTATTTAAAATGTTCCTATAAGAATAAAAATTTAAGACTAAAAAAAAAGAAAATCTTGGTCATGAGATCAAAGATGAAGGCAACAAACCAAGGAATTATTAAGAATAGATTCAGATGTAAACTGGAAGGACAAACTACACTTCCTGTTTTTGTTTAATCACACGCCTCCTTCTCTAATCCTTATAAAATATGTAACCACAAGAGATGAGCAGTTTCATATTGTTACATCCAAGTTTTACTCGGGCGAGGGAAACCCACATAGACGGAGATCTAAAAGGAGGCTTTCGCTGTGCCTTCTATGTGGCAAACAACGCCATATTCTGGCAACGTGGTGGCACTTTCCAAGGTCAAACTGCGGATCTCAACTTTGGCTGTGGTCATGACTCTGGCCAGAGTCAGAAAAAAGTTAATAATTCAAAGGATCCTTAGATATTATCTCATGTAAGTCTTTTATTTTATTGACTAGAACAAGTTCAGAGAAGTTAAATAAGTTTCCTAAGATCACAAAGCAAGGGGCTAAGACAGTGAGGCAGTCAGAACCAGAACATTAATCACAATCAATAAAACAAGTAAGACCCATCCAAAACCCGAAACTATATATTATTCATTTAAAGGAACTGATGAGTAGCTGGACATGGAGGTACACGTCTGTGATGCTTGCACTCGGGAGGCTGAGGGAGGAGGACTGCTGTTGCAAGTTCAAGGCAAGCTTGAACTACATAGCAAGACTCTCTCAAAAAAAAGAAAAGCAACAAAAAAGAAATTAACGACAAATGAATAGGCCATACGCTCTCATATAATGATAACTGAATAGGCCATACGTTATTTTCACCCATTACTTTTAAAATTCTACCTTCTACTATAAAACAGTAAGCATAATTATCATCAGAGTTCTGGGAGATTCTGCGTGCCAAGTACAAAGAGCACCACAGGGTGAAGAGAAGCAACGGCCTTGCAGGGAGATCAGATCCGTCTGCTCTCTAACAGCAGGGCAGGGCAGGGTGCGACGGGATAAGGCATCACAGCGCAGCATAAAATCAGGCCCTTAGGTAATAAGCACCAGCATACTGTATGTCAGTTATGAATCAATGACAATACAAAAAGAAAAAACAATCTAGTGAGGCTAAAGATGGAGCTTAGTGTGTAGGAGGCTGTGATTTAATCCTCAGCACTCGATGGGACACAAAAAACAAACCAAAACAAAAAAAACCAAACCAACCCCAGAAATTATACCAAAAATTGCAAACAGAAAGTCTTTCTTTGGCTTATTAGCTATGTGGCCTTAGGAAATATTTACTTCTC
Organism: Petromus typicus; assembly: GCA_004026965.1. Lineage (NCBI taxonomy): Eukaryota > Metazoa > Chordata > Mammalia > Rodentia > Petromuridae > Petromus > Petromus typicus. Next base: position 27,015 of record PVIR01017971.1, read on the forward strand.
TGACACTCAGTTTTCTCATATAAAAAGTATAACAAATGTGAAGAAGTATTTATAAGATTAAATAAACTCACATATACAAAGTCTTATAAAATCTTAACAAGTAGTAATCATTTTTATGTTCAAGTAATGTACATAGATTATTTAAAGATCATTCAACAAACTGCGATTAATTCTCAACCTAGATACAAAATCACAAGCAATTAAAGATCCTGTAGATCCAAATTGTATTCCCTCATCAAGAACACAGTAGATATATGCACAAACAGATAGGACACCAGCTTGTTAGGACCACAGCACGCAGATAAATCGTGTTTAAGACATATTAATAATCACTATAAAGGAATTACTGTATAAATAAAAATACTTCTAAGTTGGGATTGTGTAGTCTCGCGATGAGAAGAGCAAGGGTAGTTTACAGAAGAGTAAGACAACAACACAGAGAAGATTCAGAGAAGGGTTTCTAAAGGGTTTACTCGATTTCCATGTAGAGTTTAGTCAGAGAGCACGGCCACAGAGCCAGGGCTCTGGTGTCAGGTAAACAGGAATCTGAACTCTGGCTTCACTCGCTGGCCTTAAGCAAATTAGTGAAAACCTCCAGTTTCACTCCGTCACTGTATGAATTAAGTATAACATGACTCATCACTTTCTCAACTGATAAATGTCAGCAGTCTGTTGTTACTTAAGGAATATCTCTTCTGTGGATATCAGGCAAAGTAGCAAAGCTTTGGTGAGCACAAAGATATCGATGTGTATTAAAGATAAAATAATATATTCTCCTCTAATTTCATTCAAGCAGGAATATATATTGTTCTCATTTTTAAGCTACATTTAATAAATAAAGTTTGGTTACTGGGTAAAACACTAGTGAAAAGGCAGGTGATCTTCCGAGTTATTTTGGTATCTCTCGTATAGCAGCAGTGACTCAGTTTTCTTCCCAATTTTGGGTCTAGTTTAGAACCTTAATGATGGCAGGTGGTAAAGAATGAACTGATTTCCGAGCAGTCCACCAGAACATTGCTGTTTGAAATTTCTTTTATGAATGACAAAGTATTTAATCTGCACTTTGAGACCATGACCAGCAGCACTGTAGTTGAGAACATAGGTACTAGACACACAAAGAACCACATTTGAATCTTTACCCTGCTTATGAAATCTCACTTCACACAACATGATCCAGGGGAGGTTAATCTTTCTGTGCTTTTTCTTTTCTTCAGAAATTTTTTGAACATTGTCCCCAACATAGTGCCTTGTATATGAAAATGCCTTTTTAACAAGTGATTTATACCAATGTTCTGATAAAGATCATCGCAACCAGACTTGTGGAAAATATTTCCAATTTTAGTGTTAAAGTGCACACATATACCTTTCTCTCACAAACAGGAAAATACCTCAGTATCGGTCCTAAAGACTCCATAACAATTCACACATATTTTTAACCACAAGGATCTTTTCTTTGGTTATAAGCTATATGTAGTATACATAAAATATTCACATTGGAAATACTTTATAAGTAGGGAGGAAATTTTTGTTAAAAGTACAAAAATTATAGAAAACAAGTGCACTCATGAAATACATGTAAAAATTTTTAACAATTAAAATGAAAATCTAATCACCTTGAACAAAGTTGAATGTTTCTAAATTAACTGATTTTGTATTTTGCCTCAACCCAAACTACTATGTCTCTGTCCTACATGTCTTTCAACTTCCAGCAGGAGAAAAATATTAAAAAGAATATTAATGTGTTTAACAGTTTTTATACCATTATTAACTTAGCCTTCTAATATATAAATAATGAAGATAAATAAAGTAGTGAGATATGGAAATAATGAAAAAGGTTACAAATATGAAGATCCATAACAATTGATCAATAATTTTCAAATGCATAAATAATGTAGTTTATGAATCTAATTACAAATATACCTCAGAGATTCATGATTAATAATTTTAGAATAGTCAAATTTTACCTTGATTTTTATCCACTGGTGGAAAATTAAAACCCTGAATAAAAAGTTTATTATATCACAACATTTTTTTTTCCTTTTTATCTGTTGAATAAAATTAGGAATTTTCAAATCACCTTTTAATTGGATACATTAATATAGAATAACTAGAGGAACTTTTCAAATGAGCCATAGCATAAATGCTATACTTTCCTAAGAAATTAAAACAGAATTTTGTAATTGATACTTTATAACTTCTGTTTTATAAGAATTGGTTGACTAAAATGTTATAAAATTTATACTTCTAATTAATGCAAATTTCAACAAATTTTCATAACTCATCTAAGCTTTGTCTTTAGAAGATACAATGGATTAAACAGTAAGCTTTCATGTGAGACACATAACTATCTATTTACATAAGTTTCACCCAATACTTGAGCATTTGGTGTATGCAATCAAGAGAAATTAAACTCTTATTTGCAAAAATTTTGCAAGAACATTTTCAATATCATTAACAATTTAACAGAAATAAGACTTTCTGACTATACTTAAATAAGAAGCAGTGCATAAAGGAGAAATGTATACTGCAAAATTTCATTCCATTTATTTTTTGATTTATTTCCAGGTGTGCAATGAGATTTAACCAAACAAAAACCCAAAACCACACCAAACCAAACCAAAACAAACAAACACCCCCCAGGAAAGATATCAAGTTAAACCAAACAAAAATGTAAACGTCACTAACCCAAGGCATGCACTGCTCCTCTATGCTTGCTGGAGCTCTTGCTTGTTTTGACCACACGCACAGCACTTTCTTTGAACTGCAGCTCACAAAAGTTTTCAAGAAATTTTCTCAGTTCTTCTGTAACTGGATCCAAGTAAGTTTCTGTAATGAATTTCACCATCGAGGATGGAGCTAAAATTTCACACAGTGTACGAAAGTCCTCTGTTATCATTGAATATAACTTCAGCATCGCACTTTGGTGTTCATAAGCTATTACATCTAAATTTGAATCTCTGCTGTAAGAAGGAAAGTTCTTCTTCAGAAGTTTAGCCAACAGTTTATTCTGTATGTTTCGGTACTTGATAATAACTTCTGATTCTGGATAGAGAAACAGGAATTGTTGCATGCACTGATTTTTCAACACAGTTTTTTGCTGTGAACTGTTTATTTCATTATGGCTTTGTAATCTGTTCACCAAGAAGCGTCGGAGATGCAGTCTTATATCATTCCATACGGACTTTACATCCATTGAGGAATGATCTTCAACAGAATGAAGAGAAGTCCTAGACAGGAAATGGAAAGGTGTTTCACTTAAAGTCGAAGGTAACGAAATGCTGCTCTGGCAGGACAGGTCCCAAAGTAAATCCAGTATCATATCTTCTTGATTTTGTTCGTTCTTCAACAATTCTTGCTGGTGAAAGTAAATGATCCCATTAAAAATGCATTACATCTATATACAACAAGAAAAATGACTCTACAGACATATATGATTTTATGATAATGTATATCACTTTAGCATCAATACTCTGATGCCCTTCAAGATTCTTTTCTTTGCCTTTGAAATTTAATCAATTCAGACAGTTTTGAATGTTAGCTTTACAGTCTGTTACATTTGGGAAACCCAGCTGGCCAAGTTCTAGACATACAGTTTTTAGCTTTTATTGTTACACCTCTGATAAAACCTGAGTTGTACGAAAGCAGAAGCTTTAAAATTCTAAATAAAATTCCACAGTGAAATACTGATTGAAATGTGTTTGTAACATAAAATAAATTCAAGATCATGCCCCTAATTAATTCTTGGTTGATAATTTTCATGCCTCAATGAGTATATTTATTATTATAAAACCCCAAATGAACAGACAATGCATAAAATCACTCTAGAACAAAGTGGAGACTTTAAAAATAGTATGTGCCTAGGGGTTATTAATAGTTACCATCCTAAGAAATAAAATTTAATACAATGAACAATTTCAATGTGCATTTAAATTCCTGAGACCCACATTAGGAAAGATTTCACTCTAAAAATTAATCTGAGAATATTTCAGTCTCTCTTAAGAAATAACTAACTGAAATTCAGATAAAGATATTCTCAGAATTGCTCCCAAAAAGATAATACAAAATTACTCTTTTATATTTTCTGTGCTGATAGAAAACAGTGTATATAATTATCAATAACTGGACAAAAAATTACTTTCTTCTTAGACTGAACTACACATATACATTCTCCTTATATGCTAACTTTCCCAATTATATCTACTTCAGCTAACAGTGTAATGAGTTTCTATTCTTCAAGTAGAAACAAGCTGATTACAAGGAAGCAAGGCCAAAGTAGTATATCAAAATCAGGTGAGCCTCAAAATCCTTTACTGAGAAAGATATCACAGGTATTATGTGCAATTCAGATATAGAAACGACTTCTAGACAAATTCCTGGAATTCCTTTGGTCATGCTAAGCTTTGCAATGCCATCTCTGAAGTTCTATCTGCAATAACTATGTTCAGTGTGTTTATATTTTATTATATAAAGGGCATTCCCCACATACATTCTCTGGTTTATTGACAGGAAAACAGTGGCATGCCTAAGTAACTTTCCAAATGCCAACTATAGTAAGTAAGGCAGGGAACCAACACGAGATGGCCGGATTTGCTCTTCATCTCCATTCTGACTACTGCGCTCAAGACAGCCACACAGTTTGTGGAACTTCTTAGTAGCCTCTTTCTCTGTCCTATCCTGATATTTACTTCTCTGATATCTCTGGAAAACAAATGTCTTTAGATATGAGTCTATGTCATGTCAGCATTATGGCAAATGATCATATTAGTGTCTCGGGGGTGGGTTTCTTTAAACCAGTTAAAAACTATAAATATTTGATCAAACAATGAAGAATAGATAACATAAGTTTAAAACACATGTTCTGTATGATTGCTTAAATTTTGAAAATAATTTCAGTATAATTATCATAATGAAAACCTCTGTTTCTTATTTAAGTAGATAGTTAATAAATTTTTTTCTGTGAAAAAAAATAGATAAATGAAACATATCATCAAGATTGACACTTTGCACATAGAAACTTGATAATAAGGTCATTTTTATCTGGGTCTGTTTTAATAATGTGATTCCTTCCTCCAAATAACATGATCAATTATATAAAAAAAAGAAAAACCTAGGTCTGGTGCAAGCCTATCAGTCTAATGAGTCTGAGAAAAGCTAAGGCAGCCTTTGCCCTGCAGTGAATAGAGAATGACTTATGTGTGACAGATTAAAAGATAATTAAAAGCTTTTGCTTTTAATTAAATGAGAAAGCATTATTACATCAATATTAATGAAATTCAATACACATGGCTCTTAATAGAAATTAAAGGAATAACTATATCCATATTTATTCTTCAAGGATCTACCTTCAAGAGATAATGGGTGAGCGGGAGGATTTTCTTAAAAGATTAAGGCTTCAGGGCACAGAGCTCTCCTTTCTCTTCCTTTCTTACTTTGTACACATTAAAGAGACATCTGTAATAATAACAACAGCCAAAAACTATTTTCATCTGATTCTGTCATCCTAAGCCATCTACAACCTCAAGATATTTTCCACATCTGCCTGAGTCAATGTTTGATGTTTATACAAAAACAGTGCTTCTCTCCACCCTAAATTAAATTAAAACCATCTCTACAGAAACACTGCTTTCTAACAATTGTGCTCTTTCTCTGAGAATCAGTTTTTATACGTTAGCCATTGTTGAAGATGGATGTGTAATAAAATGACTACTCTCGTTCGAGAGTTCAAAAACTTTTCTAGTCTAGAAGGTTGTCCATGTCAAAGACAGACCAATAAAATAATTTCGCATTAATTAAGTGATCTTGTGTAAATTTCTGCCTTGATTTAAAAGAATAGGCGTGACTGCAAGTGGGAAATGCAAAGAATCAGAGATAAAAACACTTAATAGAATCAGTGGGAATCTTAATAAGGTTAACACTGAGGAATATTATAAAAGGAATATTATACATGTAAAAATGTAACCTTCTCTGGAAGACAACTTCTGCATACATTGTTATGTTTTATAGTACTGATATGCTACATATTACATCATAAATCACCCAGGAATTATAATATTTAGCCTGGAGTTATGTAAAATCTCACATTATTGATAAAAATTATGGTAAAAGTTCTTTTTAAATAGCCTACTGGATTCTATTGGGAATATAGAAACAAAATGACCTAGACACCCCAAGATCGAGCAGGCCAATATCATCACTAAAATAGAGAACCCACACACAGAGACTGAATGGACTGTAGTCCCTGCTCGCCTCCCCAACTCTGTCATAAAAACAAACAAAAAAAAGTTTACCATTGTTTTCAGGAATTTTAACAAATCTCCATGAGGAACGGAAGGTGACTTAGACAGGCTGTAGTGACAGTGAGTCAACCATTCAAAGCAGTCGGCTGCTGTTTGCAGCTGGACATCTGGACACTGCCTGCTGACCTCCTTCTCCATCTCTTTAATGCAGTGCTCAATGCTGCGAAGAGAAAAGAGAGAACCACTTTGGTAATAAGCAGACAATAGTTCTATCTCATAACAGTGTTGGGCCTGAAACATCTCTATGGCATATCAGGTTGTATACCATTTACAAAATTTATAAAATGTTCACATAATATGAAAATAATAAGAAAAGAACTATGCATTTTCATTCCTAGTTTAAAACTGAGAGTTTATACTTTCTGGCAAAAAAATGTGACACAGAAATTATAAAATATATAAAATTATGAGATTACAGTTACTTAAAGATGACTTATAAATTATTTTGTGTTAAAAATACTACATATAGATATAATGTAAGGATATCTCTCTTGACAGCCAGGAGATAGAAAGTAGAGAAAAAAAATAGTCCCAAAACAATAAAATTCAGGAACAATACTATGTACTAACAGATGAGCAGTAATATAAATTATGGAAAACCTAAATGGATGGAATATCAAGGAGTCAGCCAAGCACAGCGGTGCACACCTCCAATCCCAGCCCTGTAAGAAGCTGAGGCCTGAGTATCCAAGTCCAAGGTCTCCCTAGGCAACTTTAGTGAGTTTGAGAAGACCTGTCTTAAAA
>PVIR01017972.1:0-34063 GCA_004026965.1 Petromus typicus
GAGGACTCTTTTGGCATAAATTTCATTCTAGATATCACTCCCTGTCATTTCCTCTCATTCATAAAAGTAAAGAATCACAACCCAGGAGTTATGAGAACGGGACAGTCCCATGTAAGCTTGGAGTTGGCTTGTGTTTGGATTTGTGATAGCTTCTTCTGCTTGGCACTGTGGAAAATCACTGCAGAAAGAAAGGAGATCTAAATAAGGTCTAAAAGAAAAAGCCCTGTCTCGCTCCAAAAAAATTACAGAATTTTCTATGGTGTTTAAGGGTTGCTTTCCATAAAGAGGGCAATTCAAGCTCTATGATACACTACTTCCCAATGCCAATTTTAGATCATTATGATGCTAGAATGCTTCTGCTTTTATTTTTCCCCTAGTAGAAGAAAGCTCCAAAATATTCTCCATTATTTTTCAAGAGAAGTTTATAAATCATTGTACAGAGAATCCATCAAAATTTACTTCTGAAGGGATTTGGCTTTGTCTAGGCATTGCGACATTCACTCATTGGCTTTAATTTACAGAACACATCACTGGGATTCCTGACAGAATGTGAGTGCGTCCAGCGGGGCTATAAGGAAGAAATGACTCCGTCAGGGTGAATGTGTGTTTGGAAACACTTTTAATTTGGGTGAAAGTTGCCTCCGATCTGCAAGTCTTCCCTTTTGGCCTGACTCAGAATCCTATTACAAGAACTCAAGAGCCCTCAGAACTGAAATAGAAATGAGCCTATTTTACAAATGGAATCAGTAGAACCTTCTCTATTTTCTCAGGAAATAAATACTCCAATTATTCTTTATTACAAAGGTCTTCTGAATCAGTTCAGAGGAAAGGAATGATTGCTGAGGCAACATGGCAGCAAAGTTGTAGAATACTTCCTTTCGTGTGTTCCATAGAATTCATTCCCACACATTTCAATCAGGAATATTTCATTCATATTTCCTTATGAGACACAGATGCACTGGTAAGTGCTGTTGTTCACAGTATGTTCCCCTAAAATGTTGAGTTAAACAGACAGCTATAACATTACAACATTTCCTCACCAAACCCAAGATTCCAACACTTATTAAAATAAATCAAATACTGAAGAAAAACCCAGCTTCTTCACAGCCCTAGGTGTGGTATTCAAAGAGACAAGAGCAGGTGTGGGTCTCTGTTCAGTGGAGATTACCAAACTCTGGCTGAGCATCTGTATTTTATCATCCTCAAAAGTAGATTATCAAATTTTAAAGCTTTGATATGCAGTGGGTATGGCAAATTTGTTTCTCAACAAAAACACCCAACACACATTTAAATAAATCACTTATGCTCTATTCAGTAAAGAAAGTATTTTTCAAGAAAACTTTAAAAATTATAATGCACTGTTGAGTGTTCCTGAAAGTCATGAAGCAGGACTGTAGATTATTTTATGGTAATAGAATTATTTCAACGCAAGAATCAGTACAAGTATATGGGAAAAAATTTTCTGACAAAGCAAACAGCTCCTTCCTTAGTATCATTAAAAACTCTCTAAAGACAAGGAGTGGGTCACCCAATTATTTTAAAATGTAATAAAGTGCAAGAAAAATAAGAATTCATTGTGCAATAAAAATGCTCAAAAGACTGATACAATCCTTAAAGCAAATGACAAAAGATCAAAAGTTAAACAGTCACATTAACCAACTAACGGGGATGTGGACACAGGGTCTAGAAGGCCAGGAGAAGCCCTGATCTTCAAAATGATAAAATGATAAAAATCAAAATGATAAAAACCATTCAAAATTCAAAATGATAAAAATCATCAAAGTTCAGATCTACAAACAAGGCTGTTACACGTGTTAAGGAAGAAAAAAGAGTGAAAGGAGTTAGAATTGATGGATTTGGGAGCGCTGGGTAAGACTAAGTCTGAAGAGTTTCCTTTTGGCAAGGCTCCCAAGAGCTCATAAAAGAACATGGCACAGACTTTCCAAAATGACTGTGACCACACATGGGACTCCACCGACACTGCCACCCTGCTGCACCGGACTATAAAGTTCCACTAAAGGCACGTGGGCCCCTGCGTGGGCCAGGAAGCTCCTTGTACTCACTCTGCAGAGGAGCCTGTAACCCACAGAGCACAAGCACCACCACGGGTTCTGAAGTTCTCTCCAGTGAGCGCATGAAACCAGTGAGGCTCTCCACGAGAGGAATCCAAAACCGTTTCACAAACAGCCTGGGGCTCTCGGCAGTATAGACATACAAAAGACAGTCCTACGAAACCACCCAGTAGCCTGCCTCAGGGAGAAACTGTCCGACACTGCATTGAGCCTCTGGCTGCCCGCTGCCTCTTGGTCCTCTCCCTCCTCTTCCCGACATCCCTAAATCTTCACCCTGCTTTGTTATTCCACTACTTCGCTCCTGTATGTCTGTCTTTCCAAAAAAGAATTATATTATTCGGCCCCGCTATACTTTGGGGTCGCTTTCCCAAACAGTTCAAGTCATGTTACACTGAGCCACGCACACTCACATTCACAGCAGCACAACTCAACACAGACAATCTTGAGAGTGGCCTCTGCGTTCAATGGCACACGAACAGACAGAAAACGTGGTATCGATACATAGTGAGGCACTACCGTGCCATGAAGGATAAATTTGAGTCACTGGCAGGAAAACAGATGTATCTCGAGACTATAACATTAAATGAAATAAGTCAAACACATAAGATTTAATATCATGTGGTTTTTCTTACATGAGAAACTCAAAGTATAAGTGAAATAAAAAGCAAAATAAAAGATACATAGAAGTTAACAGAGCTAGATCTTTTGCAGATGAGAAGGGGATCAAGACACGGAGGCTGGAGAAGGAGCAGAGGAGAATGAGAGTTAAAAGAATGAGGTGTGTTACATACATGCACCAACTGCTCGTGAGGAATGGAATCACTCCATTCTACAAGTGCGTACTAATAAAAAAAAAACTTGTAGAAAGAATGACACTTCAGGCTGTGGTGGCAGGAACCATCCGCGCCGCCCTGGTTCTCTCACTGGACCTGGCTGCACAGTATTTGTTAAATGCTTGCGCTGACTGTTCTGTCTAATTGATCTGTCTTTAAATGATTGTGTTTATCCTGTCCTGATATTAGAACCGGATTCCACTAAGAGATTCTGAGAAATAGACTCTATCAGACCTGTCCAACCTGCAGCCAGCCTTTTTAAACCCTCTTTTTTTAATGTTACAATAAAATATTTTAAAATAAAGGAAGTCTTAAGACCCATCTGCATTAACTGTATTCTATATTTTACATGAACCCAAGACAGTTCCTCAGCAGTCAATGCAGCCAGAATGCTGGATGCCCTCTAGAGACCCTTGATTTTATTTTTTAATTGATTTACTTTCCAAATATCAGTGTAACCTCTCTCTCTCTTTTTTTTTCCCAAAGATGCTGTTTTCTCAAAAGTTAGAGAAGAAGCAGGGAAAAAGAAAAGGAAGAAAAACTGGATAACTACAGAGACATTTCTTGACGTTCTGACGCCTGCACTATCCAATGCAGTGACCACTAGTCAACTGGACGTGGTCTAGCATCATGTGCATTGGGTTTTGAAGACTTAAAACGCAAAAAAAAAAAATATATATATATATATATGCAATACCTCTTATTAGTAACTTCTAATCTTGAATAGCTATTGATATAATATTGGATATATTGGCTTAAGTAAAACATATTATCAAAATTAAATTTTCCTCTTTCCTTTTCCTTTTCCATGTAGCTACTAAAAGAGCTAAAATCAGATATGGGGCTTACATATTTCTGTTGGTCAGCGTTACTCTTGTGTTTTGTACACCCAGGATTAATGAGCAGCTGAAATACTAAATATGAGTTTAATACCAAATATTAAATTATTTAAAAAGTTCTATTGTTTTATTTTAAAAAGTTCACGAGAGCTAAAAATCAGGCTGAACACAAACTGTTTGAGAATGAAACCACGACGACGGATTCGGATCCAGTTCTGCAGAGCACAGAACGAGAGCCTCGGGGCGGCGTCGGGACCCACAGGGCGCTCCCCCGCCACGCCTAACTGGGGAAGGCGGCTATCCCGGATCTCCCGACCCTTGGCTTACCCATGCCAGCGTCTCCAGAGGCAGGAGAGCTGGGCTGCGTGGGTCGGCATGCGAAGTCACCTGGGTCCTTCCGGGAAACCAGGAGGGTCGTTTTGCAGTGCCAGGTCTGCGCGGCCTGCAGGGAGATGGCTCAGCCCGCGCAGCACGTGTGCCCTGCGCGGTGACAGAGACCTGCTGCATGCCCAGGAGCCGGCTGGCCAGCTACAGGGACCTGGCTGGCTCCCAAGGGCGGCGACCACAGTGTCGAAACTGATTTGTGCTCTAGGAATTTACTACAGCCAAACAACTCTGAGCCGGTCAGGAGAAAGCCGATGGGGCAGCGCGGATCCCTCCCCCACTGGGCTGCGCGGGGCAGTACAGCGGGACCGAGGCACGGAGGAAGGAGACAAGCGACAGTGCACACGCATGCGCTCGCCCACAGGAAGGGAGCTGCAGACCCTCCACCCACCAACGTAAGAACCAGCCTGCAAAATGCCAAGAGAGGCACAGGGACCTACAATCTACTACTTTAACCAACCACTGTTTTATTCTCTACCTCTGTATATTTGGCCTCTGGGTTATATTTGATTATACATTCTGTATACAAATGAGAATATGTCGTATTTTTCTTTCCTTGTCCGGCTTACTTCACTTCGCACTACGTCTTCTGGACCCATACATACAGTAATAAACGGCAGGTTCTCCTTCCAGAGCTGTAAAATAGTCTATTGCGCATGCAAATACCACAGTTTCTTTATCCGCCAGTGGATGTTTGGGTTATTAATATACCTTAACTATTGTGAATAATGCTGAAATAACTTTAGTTATTATTTTTTAGAATTAAAAATAAAACAATGCTTGACTCTATGAAGCTCTACGGGGGCCTCTCAGGTAAGGTAACATCTCTACTCACGTTTGAAATTTACATACAAAATGTTTATCTGATTACTGCAATTTTGGGACTTTACATGCTAGCCTTTTCTATGTATTAGTGCAGAAGTCGCATGTCTTGGGCTTACATTAGTTCCTTAACCGAGTGCAGGATTTTGAAAATTATTCCCCGAAATTATTATAAAGGTACTTTAGGACTCATCTCTGAGTCCTACGAGAGAAGCTAAGGGATGAGAATAACAGTATCTCGAATGTCAACTGCACACAGGAAAACGCAGTCAACCTGGTCGCTAGGTCTGCTCCCTTTCGCTAGTTTACAAACCAGCGCGTGACAGGAAGTGGGTGTGGCGCACCCTCCCGGCGGGACACGCCCCCTTTCCGTCCTGCTCCACCCTCTCCACGATCCCTTATCCCTGAAGCTGAACCTCCCCTGCCCACGCGCTCCTGACAGCACAACACAGACGCCCCAGAGATGTCTCACTGCTGGCACTCGGGCAGGAACTGAGCCGAACAAAGGCTCCAAGGAACCCGCCCTCCCCTCAGGGCCAAGATGGAGGATTTCCAAAAGCCTTCATCCTCTGGCTCAAGCGAAACTTGACTTTAAAACATTAACCCAATTCCTTGTGCTTTGGGAGCCAGGTGAGAAATTACGTTCACTGGTTTTCATTCTAAATCCATTTTTTACCCCAAACAGCTAAAATGTGTAATTACCTACTGCAGTCACCAGACTTAACTATGAATTGTTGCAGACTGTTTTTTAAAAGTTAGATGCCTCCTCAAAGGGAAAATGGGTCACATGTTCATGGAAATGTATTGCTGACTCTGTAAGGGCTTTTCCAAATGAGAGGTTCAAATATGTTTTGAACAGCTGTGATATTGCAGGGAAAGCACATAACTAGCCATGGTAACTGAACTAGACAACAATATTCATTTCAGATGTCTATGTTTAGGCGTGCTGGTTCCGTCTTTTGGATCCCACTTGTAGGTTCTGCAAACAGCCGGCATCACGCTCTTTCCAAGAGTAGATGGCACCCTTAAATCATCGAGACCGACCAGACGGAGGGCTATTCCAGAACCCCACATGAGGCACGTCCAAAGCACTTAAGACTCTTTCTCTGAGCTTTAAAAATTATGTAAAAGCAACTTAGTTGAACTCTACCAAGGAGGAAAACTACCCAGCTAGCCAATTTTTTTCTCCTTTTCTTATTTCTTTTTTTCTTTCTTTCTTTTTAAAATTTTCTTCCTTTCTCTTCCTCCCAGCGATGGGAATCAAATGCAAGGTCTCTCACAAGCCAGCCAAGTCCTCCAGGTTTCAGACCAGCCTTTTACAGTCTCTTACTCTACCCTAAAAGTCCAGGTCTTTCTCCACCATTCCTCTCTGGCCACTAACGAGCCTTGGCCAAGGACTCCAAGTGCAGCGCGTTAGTTATGTGTAGGAATGCCAGAGCAGACAGGCTGGGCCGAGCCCTGGTTTCACCGTAAACAAGCCGCCCCTTTGAACAAGATGCTTGATCTCACCCTTTGCCTCTGTCTTCTCCTCTGTAAAATGAGCTTCATTTCTTATGTCGCTTCTACAAACAACACAAACACCCGCCCAGCGGGCTCCAGCACTGTGGTGACATCTCACGGCCCAGGGATCTCCATTCACCCTGAGCCTCCTTGAGTCTAGGGTTCCCAGCTGCCTTAAGCGTCTCCTGCCTCTCTCTTCGTGTTTCCTCATGTTTTGTGTTCATCGCTCCACACACCTCCAGCTCCTGTCTCAGCCCATCCCATGCCTCCTCTCCCATTGCCACTTTCAGTGGCCTCATCCCCTCCCACGATTCACTGTGTTTAATGGAAGTATTTAACAAGACTCATGTTATGTATTTATGCATGCATTTACTTACTGGCTCATTTGTTTTGCTGGAGATTGAACTCGAAGTCTTTGCATTGAGCTACAACCCCAGCCCTTCTTTGTTTTGGGGAGTTGTGGTTTGGGGTGGTTTGTTTTGGTGCTGTTTTGGTGCTGTGTGTGTGTGTGTGTGTGTGTGTGTGTGTGTGTTGTTTTGTTTGGTTGGTCGGTCTTCGTTTTTGAGAGAAGCTCTCACTAAGACCCTGAGTTGTCTGGGCCTAATCCCAACTTCTGACCTTCCTGCCTCGGCCTCTCACAGTACTGGGTTTACAAACCTATGCCACTACAGTCTTTTATTGATAATAACTATAGCAACAGAGACTCACTTGTGCTGTCACCGCAAAAGCAGCCAGCTGACCTCAATTTCGTATTCCAGTGCACTGGATGCTGGGGTGGGGGATAGGGACCAGAAACCACAGGTGTAGATTTACAGGGAAAAAAAAAAAATAAGAGCAAATGAAAGAAACTTGGGAACTCAAAGGAAATGCAGAGATATCACCTCAATGGATAATGCAGCAGGAGGGAGCAAATGTAAGGACAGAGAGGCCGCCTCACTGACAGACGTGGGATAATGGGGTAGGGCGGGGCCGTGACAGACAGGACAAAGGAGCCATTGCTATTCTTTTGCAGCTCTTAAAAAGCAGCCACTGCTGGGATATAGCTCAGTGGTTCTGGCGCCTGCCTTATAAGCACAGGGTCCCAAGTTCGAAAGAAAGCCATCACTGCAGGCAGCAGGACAATGGGACAGCCCAGGGCTCTGATGAGCCAGTGCATTTTTCTCAGTAGAAGCTGCACGTGAGACACCCACTGTGCACCCAACTATTTGACTCTGATCCCACAGACATCGGATGAAAGGACCTATCGCTTCTAATCTCTTATAGAAGCCAGCGTGTAACTTTCAAAGACTCCATAACCAGAAATACAACGCTGGCATCAAGCAGATCCCTCCCACACAGGGAAAGAAATGCCATTCGTGTCCCCCTCATTCACCACAGGACTCATCATGGAGACAGGTGGAGGCCAGTGGCTAGAGAGACTCAATTTTGAAAAAGAGCACAACTGTGTAGAGCCCGTGGAGCCAGCACCTATTAACACACTGCTGCACATTATGGCACAGCTGTTCTCCCAAAAGGGGAGCAGCTGACGGCACCCCAAGCCTTGGAGGAATCTCTAAGTACTGTGCTGGTTTGGGAGAGAGATCCGCATTCCAACCCACTTTTTTTTTTTAAAGGTTTTTTCAGACAGGGTCTTGCTTTTGTGGTTCAGGCTGGCCCTGAGCTCAGCCTCCAACTCACATCACAATCCTCCTGCGTCTGCCTCCCGAGTGCTGGGATGACAGGCATGAGCCACCACGCCCGGCACTGTGGTATGTGGGTTGCTGCTGGGCGTGAGTCTCCACGCCCAGTATTGTATGTGGTTACCAGGCATCGAACCCGGGTCCTTGCGCTTGCAAGACAGGCGCCGGAACCACTGAGCTAAATCCCCAGCCCTCCAACCCACTTCTTAATCTTGGGCCAAGGTCAGATCTTCGAGGAAGTAACTGTAGAACATTCAACTTCACAATCCCCGGACTTCAGGCTGTTCCCAAACACAACTGAGCTCTAGAGACAAATCATTAGCCGACTCGTCAGGTACAGAAACCCCCATCACTCCATTTTATCTCTGTTCTTTCCAGAACAAAGGGAGCTCAGTATCATCTTTACACAGCCATATCAGCAGTTGTGATCCATCTCCTGCAGCCTCTTCCCTGAGTGAATAAGGCCACAAGACGGCCCTACCTGTTGGACCCCACCATCCATCTCTCTGACTACTGACAGACATGGACAGCTCCACCGCAGGAAAAGCACAGATATGCAAGTGGGAAACACAAGCCACGAAAGGAGGGTCTTCCAGACGAGGTCAGGGAGACTCACAGGCCGGGAGTCCAGCGTGCAGCACACTGCAGGTCTTTCCTGCCTCAGCAGAAACTCCACAAGATGCATCCAGTCATCACTGTGACTGATCTGGAGTGCTTGTCACAATGCACAACCATATTGAGGCATTAGCAGATAGATGAATTCAAGCGAACTTGTGCCAAGGCAAAGAGAAGAGAAATGATTTTTCACGTGGCACTTTCTGCTGTCTGTTGTTCTTAGCTATGTCGTAAGTGGTACTTATTGGATGGGCACCAGCGGCTTTATCTCTGCCTCATTCTAGAACCAGAAGATCTTCTTACTTTGGATAAAAGTCGTAACTGCAGTTTTAAGGCTGCTGAGTATTTTTAAATTTCAAGTCTGTGTGACATGAACTGTCTAAACCGCTCTAAGATGGGTAGGAGGTGCATGCCTGTCATCCTAGCATTCTGGGAGGCTGAGACAGTGCAAGTTCAAGGCCAGCTTAACAACTATTATCTTAGGGAAAATTTGTCTCCAAAACAATCTTTTTTCTAGCTCAGCAGAATCTACTGGGTTCAACCTCCAGTACCAGGAAATTTTAAGAAAAACAAAAAAGCACCATTATAAAACTAAAAGTGATGAAAAAAATGACTGTGTCGAGACAGACAAGAGGATTAATAAAACCACAGTTCCTGGGAAGGAGTTAGGAACATTCCGTGCGTGTGCATATCTCAACATCAGACTTGCTTTGATTGATCGGCAAATCAGGTAAAATGTTTCTTCCCCTTAGGAACAGCCATGACCATTAAAGCTGAAGGCAGAAAACCAATGTTCCAGGAAGTTCTGCTTTTTGGGTGGCCTCGGGCGACGTCCCGGCCCACAGCTCCGTCCCCGTGTCCTCGCTCTCTGCTCCTTTTTCTACACACATACTTTGGGGTAACCATTTCTCAGTTTACCAGGACAGTGCGGAGCTGCGTCCACTCTCCTGGATGGTTCTCCTTGTCTGTCCCGCTGTCCAGGTGCCGAGTGGCCGGTGTGGACACACTCTGCCCTGCCCTCTTGGGAGGGGCAGCCAGCGTCTGCCTCCCCCGACACCGTCCCAGCGACAACTCACAAACTGTGTCATGACACAGCGCGATCAGCAGGCAGCTGCACAAACCCAAGGCCTCTGCAGACCAGCAGCGCAGCCGCCGGGACATGCTCACGCGAGGAAATGGGAAGCGTTACCTCTTTCGCACTGTGGTCCGGTGAAGCCGTATGTGCAGGCACAGCGGTTGGGGGCCACACACCTCCCTCCGTTGAGGCAGCCACTCTCGCAGACAGCTACAAAACAAGGACAGCGGAGCAGCTTCAGCCGAGGGCGTTTTCCACAAGACAGACATCTCCTGACACCTGACTCACACCGCGTCTGGGACAGGCCCCGGCCTCCTCCTCCTCTTCCTCCTCAGCCCAGGCCTCTGAATCCACCCCCAGCTCCCTGCTTCTCCTGCACCCCGGACCCCAGGGACCTGCACATGTGGTCCCAGCTGCATGGCTTTCCACACATGGCTGTGGGCGCGGACTGCACAGGTCCAGGCCAGCTTTACCGGGTACCATCTGCCTACACAGAGAAATTCCAGACACCTCGGGCCCAGCTTCCTCGGCTGTCAGGACTCGCAGCTCTCACTGTGCAGAGCTGCTGTACTCAGAGCCGGAATGTGGGAGAGTCCTACTCGTGCCTGGAGCCGGTCAGCGTGGACCAGTCCTGCAGCGAGTGCCGCTGGCTGTCATGCTGTTCTCTTACCATCTTGTATTTGCTCAGCCTTGGAAGAAATACAGCACTACAAAGGCAGCAATATTAAGCCCCTGGCTTCCTGTTTGACTTTATTTCCCTTTCCATACCGTCCCCTACATTTCATTTCCGGCAACACAAACACACCTGCTATGTCCCAGGTTCCTGCTACTGCTGCTCCAGTGATCCAGCCCATGTTGTTCCGTCTGCCCGAAAGGCCCATCCCCCTCCACCTGACAGCTGAACCTATCCTACCCATACCTCAAGACCCAGGCCAAAGGTTGCCCGCACTGGGGAAGCTGTCCTGCCTGCCCCTCCTCTCTCCATGCTGGACCGCATGGAACTCAACCACTGTTCCTACCACACTGCCATGTGGGCATTTTCCTTGGGCTAATACATAAATTTTGGTTCGTAAATCCTTCATCATGACAAATATATACACAATGGCCAAAAAATGCAGACAACGTGAGGGAGGACTTGTGTGGGAAACCGAAGGCGCACAGCTGGAGGGGCCAGGACTGCGCCCTCAGGCGAACCAGGGATGTGGGTGCCTCGCATGCAGACAAGCGGCTGCCCTCCTGCAAGGGTCACCATGGGTCTGCGAAAGTGCTGTGTCGCAGGTCGTCAGAGAGAAGCCGCAGCAGCAGTCAGCTTACTCTGCGTGTCTGCCCATGATCCCTCCCGGGTCTCACAGAGCCACCGTACTTACGCTGCCCACAGTTCGTCCCTATGTATCCCTTCTGGCAGAGGCAGTGGTCGTCGCTGCAGCTTCCTCCATTCAGGCAGCGCACGCTGCAGTGTTGTACTTGAAAAGAAAAGGAAGAAAAGGATTCATTTTTGCATTTTAAGATTGCAACAGTTCAACAGGACTTGATGTGGTTATTTGAAAATCAAATGACTTATAGAATTCAAATACATAGGCACAGAGGATCTGCTTGACAGTGTGGTCATGTGTGTATAAAGTCATGTACAGTGGAATCTAATTATTTCTTTGGCACTTATTTTAATTGTGCCAAATGACTTTCCTGATGTAGTAGGTTTTACAATTACTGTTATTTTTGTAATTTACACGAATGAGAACACAGTGCAGAAAGGAAACATACAAGATCATGAGGGCAGAAATGCTCCTGTGACTTACAGGCCCAAGTAGGTGGCTAAGGAAAAAAGAAGCCAGAGTAGCACATTCTGTGCCATATTGTTAAAAGAAACACTGGAGGTTGGTCCAGGGAGTTAGCTCAGTGGTTCCGGAGCCTGTCTTGTAAGCACAAGGGCCCAGGTTCGATCCCCAGTAACCACATACAATACTGGGTATGGAGACTCACGCCCAGCAGCAACCAGTACCACATACCACAGTGCCGGGCGTGGTGGCTCATGCCTGTCATCCCAGCACTCAGGAGGCAGAGGCAGGAGGATTTCTGTGATGTGAGTTTGAGGCTGAGCTCAGGGCCAGCCTGAATCACAAAGTGAGACCCTGTCTTAAAAAAAAAAAAAAAAAGAAAAAGAAAGAAACACTGGAGGCAGAAAGAGCAAAAGGAACATACCTAGAGAGGCATTTAATAATGAGACTGATAGCGGGTGATGGCAGAGCTGCGCCTTTACACAGAAACGTGAAGCGGGCTGGACCCACGGCATCTGGGATCTGTGTGTCACACTTTCGCCTACAGAGGTGCATTTCAGAGTGAGGGTAGGAGGATGCAGATGGCCTCACACTGAGACGCTGAGACCTTGGGAGAAGCTACAGTCTTCAGCGTGACCAGTTGGCTCCACTCAACAATAAGGACAGCAAAGTGTCCGCGGGACACCACCATCTCTAGGCTGTCGGTAACTCAGGATGCTGCAAGCGCTTTCAGAACCCCAGGCTGCCCTCATTCTCTGGAAGGAGTAACTGTGCTGTGCAGAGGAGACCAAAGGCATGGATCTGCTTGGCACGAATCCCCCCCCACACCTTCCACACCTTCCCAGAAGGAGGCTGGCCGTGAGCATCGAGGGTTTGGCTTATTCTGTGCTGTCCTGCGTGGTAGAGCAAATTCCCAGAGAAAGGCCTCAGCAGTCTCCTTTCAAAAGAAACAAACTTCTGTCTAGGCAAGTGCTGGAATTGTCGAGTCTGCTCATTTTTACACACAGCAATCTGCTCCCTTGAGCATCCTTCTGCAGGACCAGTTTTCAAAAGAACTCTCTCGCTGGTTCATATTATCTGTCTTTGATCTGGCTCTTTGCCCCATGGCACATTCCCACCAAACATGGACAACCCACCTGTCTCCGAGGTCCTGTTCCAATGTCTTACCTTTCCTTTGTTCTTTTCCAATTTCCCTTCCCTCTCTTCTCCCAAACCAAATCAGAGCCCTCTGTCCTCTGAGTATTTGACACTACTCTTTGAAATACATATATATATCCTCAACCCAATTTTCTGAAAAGTTCCAACAGCAGAGAGACTGTCACGATTTTTAGTTATGTTCTTAAAATGCCCACCATTGTGCTGTGTCTGTGCGGACACTGTGGGTGCAGCGTGAAGTTAATTCCCGTTTACTTGACTCACAGTACCTGGTTATGACACCAAAAGCCACGGGTGGAGACGAGGCTGAGACCAGGAAGTTTCTACTTGCCCAGCCCTAAGCAGGTTGCTATTAAAAATATCTTTATCATTTTCTCCATGTATGAAATAACTCCTTTACTGGACTATTATCATAGAAATCGAGCAACTAGGGAAACTGATTCAAATAAATTGTTATTTTAGGCTCCTCTACTTCCATTAAAAACATCTCAGCCAAAATGCTTTTTTAACTAAAAAGTTTTCTGTAATTATTCAAAGGGAAAAAAAGATTTGGTAAAAACTTTGGCCAATATTCTAAGTAGGTCAGGAAAAGGTGTACAACTGTTTTAAAATATTGAGTTATACTTAGCTTCACCCTATCTTAGGAAAACAGTGAGGACTGGGAAAAGCACAGGAAATGATGTCACCTGTCAAGCAGCGCAGGAACTTGGCCCCCAGACCGATTTCAATGAGAGCAGCTCATGCCAAGAGCTCATTTCCATTCCCACACCAGCAGCAGAGCCATCTAGCTACTCCGAGATTAACAAGGGAAAAACTAACAGCAGCTTAAGCAGTGACTTTACATTATTTGTTCAAGTTGAAAATCAGAAGGAATTCATCTTTTTCAGGAATCCAGAGAGATTAAATTTACTTTAAATAAATAATAATTTTTAGACTTCCTTCATATTTTTTAACCTTGTCTTTCAGGTGAAACTTTTTGGGCATAAAATATTTTCTGCTTTAAAAAATAAAACCACTTGGTCAGGCTTGTGAAATGACAAAGCACAGTCACTCCCGGGTCCACACATGCCAAGGAACCAGGAATCTGGGGGTGGGGTCCACAAATGCATACACAGACAGACTCCGCACCACCTGCTGTGCCACAGACATATCCACCATGACCTCTCCAGGACTTCCCCGAGGAAGTGAAGGAACCAGATACAGAGATCCCCCACCCAAGCAGGAAAGCACGCAGAGAGGATACATACACCCGTTGCTTTTCCTCTGGATTAAATCCTGCTGCTGAAACATAGTCTAAATTTCATTCTGATCTGAACAACTATTCCAGATGGTTCCTAATTAGCAGAGTGAGTTCTGTGTCTCTAGAAAAAAACAACCCTGAAAACGAGGGGCTCCGTTTCCACACGTAAGGGCGAGAGTCAGGGTGACTGTGTTAATACTGCATATCAGAGTCTACTCCTAAACCGATCTGCATTAAATTTGGGCAGAAATAAGAACACAGGCAAACACAAGTGGCCACAAGCACAGGCTCACACTGAGCCACGCAGCTAGTCCTACGGCCCCAGCCGCCTTCAATAGGCTGCATGCAGGGTTCCATGTCCCCAAGACAGGACACTGTCATTCACCTGTGTCCCAAAGGACCCAAACTAACCTATGTTCATTTCAGATTTAGTAAGTCGCTGCAGTCCTTCAACAAGTGCTGGCTGAATGCTTCCACTGGCCAGGGAGCAGGAATAGAAGAAGAAACTTTAGATTATATCACATTACCAAAAAATACCTAAATGTGAGTGCACTATGGGGATGAAGAGTACCTGTCTAAATACGGACACTCTGCATTTAACAACCAGCCTGGGTAAACGCTGTTCAGATTTACGACCCTTCACATCTTTCTTTTTCTTGTTGTCCAGGTCCATACATCTTGTTGATACGGCTTCCAGTCTTTTTTCTTACAATGTACCTAGCTGATACAATGCTGCACAGTACAGTCCTGTAGTTTAATGTTCTGTTATATATTACAGTGCTGTGTGAAAGAGTTATAAGCAAATTCACCAAGTTGGAGTTTCCTTTGCCCATTTCTTCATCCGAATATTGTAATGTACATACTACACGCAACTCCTCAGTTAGCTATCAATGCAATTAACAACCTAGCTGTGGAAGGGGGCTCACCTGCATTGCACAGCTAGATGAGGAGTATCTGCACCTCTAATAACAGCTCTCTTGGGATGTGCTAAGTCAAGAGTGATCCTAAACACTGGCCATAAGCTGGCATAAAGAGTCCTGCAAGCACTTTGTGAATAAGCATCTGAACAGGGAGCACATGTTTTAATTTCAGCACAGGAAAAGTAGAGGCCAGCAAATTACAGCGATAGATCTGCTCCTAGACTCCGTTCCTGAGACAGCAACCCACAGGGGCAGGCACAGTCCCTACAGGACAAAAGCCATTTTCATCTGGAGAGATAAGAACAGTGATCTTCCCCTAAGTGCACAGTGTCCTACGCCTACCTAAGGGGCCAGAGTTCCAAAGCAAGTTGCCACTAAAAATGCTTCTCAAAGAACAAAGCCTAGTTGAACTGGAAAAGGCTCAGAGAAACTCAGGTTAAATGCTAGCAGAGATAAAGATGCTTCCGTAGCTGACCAACCAGAGAGCAGAAAACCATCCAATCATTTTTTTCCTCAGGACAAATCTGAGTAGATGCCTCGCACTCTTGAGCTGTCCATACAAACCCCACAGTCCCTTGGAAAGCCTTGCCCTCCTGAGGCTCTCTCTGTGCCAGGGGACCGTACAGCGCATGCACACAGAGTTGCTCCTAAGCTCTGTCACTCTTAGAGCTCAGCCGGGTGTTTGGGACACAAGTACTCCCAGTTCTCAGAGTTGAAACAACCCAAAAGTCACAGCATTTGAAAAAATACTAATGGGTTAGACCAAGCACCAATACTCCTCAAATCAAGATACAAGCTCATAGTTCCTGTCAATACTCTCAAAGGTTTTGTACACACAGACAAAATCAATCTACAATTTTCATGGACAGGCAAAGAAAGTAGAACAACTAAGATAGTTTTGAAAAATGGAAGGAATTAGTCCACCAATTTCAAGTTTTAAGTCAATGAGATAAAACAAAGGAATCAGAAAGAGACTCGTGGACATTCATCCAGCTGACTTGTGACACAGACACAAAAGTAATGTGTGCTGCTCAGCTTCCCTCCCTGTCACAAACATCCCGTAGAGAGAGAGAGAAGGGCTACCTGCGGCTGCATTCTGGAGACTTCACTCTAGGGCAGACAGGCCCTGACGTAGCTATTTGTGACTCAGCATATCACGGTGGAGGCGTTTGAGCAGCAAAACCACTCACTTCATGGCAAGGGAGCAAAAGAGAGTAAGGAAGGGCTTGGGATCCCGTAACCCCATCAAGCGTATATCCCAAGTGATCTCAGGTCTGCCCACTAGGTCCTATGGACCTCTGCAGGAGCATAGCTCCGTGCATACATGGTGACTTTTCAAAAACTGATGGTGCTGACCAAAGCGCATGTCCATCAGCAGCCACTGAACCTAAACCTAGATCTCAAGCTCATACAAAACTCATCTCAACATGTGTGACGGCTGTAAATGTAAAACTGTAAAGCTTCTAGAAAACAGATGAAGAAAACCCTTGGGATTTAAGACTAAGCAAGTCAAAAGCATGACTGAATAAGGAAAATATTGGTAAATTAGACTTCACCAAATCAGAAAACGTTTACTCTGTGAAAGACCCCATGAAAAATAGGAAAAAGCAAGCTAAGGAGTGGGAGAAGTTAGCAAATCACTGATTTAACAAAAAGCTCATATTTAGAATCCATAAAAAGCTTTCAAAACTCAGTAGTAAAATAATAAACAGTTCTATCCCTCCAGACAACAGGCACAGAAAGACATTTCACCAAAAAAAAAAGTTGCAAGTGAAAATGCACACAGGTAGCAAATAGGCAAATAAGCAAATAAGCACAGGAAATGATGTTCAGTACAACTGGCCACTGGGAAATGCAAATGAAGACCACAGTCAGGTGTCACTACGCAACTGAAACTCATCAGAACAGCGAAAATCAAAACTGGTGACCAAAAAAGTAGAGAGGATGCAGGGAGATGGGGCCCTGGTGACCCCGGGTGAGAGGATAACAGCACAGCCACCCCGGAGACCTGTCACAGTTCTTAGAAAGTCAAATATACCACTACTGTACAGGCCCAAAACTGCATTCCAGGCATTCCTCCCGGGCTAAAGTGAAGACTTGTGTTCAAATAAACAGCTGTATGCAAATATTCCTAGCAGCTTTATCTGAACAGTGCACCTGCACACACGTGCATGCATGTACACACACACACACACACACACACACACACACAGAAATGGAAGCCAGAGGCTGCTCCGCAGGAAGATGTCTGAGAAACTGCCACACACGCTGCTGTAGCGCCATGTGGCAATGCAGGGGATGCATGACGGGATCGAGGAAGGTCTAAGGGCAGGAGAAAAATGACCCTTGAAGGATAACATGAGGCACCTATGACGGAAGCGCCTGACTGTTTCATCTGGAGCCACCTTGGGGGAGCCTGGCAAAGGGCGGTATACCCAGGGTCCCCCATGTGATTTATTTTTTTTTTAAATTGAAATCTTTATTGGTACATTACATATATATATATATCATGATTGCACTCCACAATGAGAATCTGTACCAGTATATGGTACTGTACTTAACATTACTTAATAACTGTTTATGAACATAGTATTAGTCCAGAATATGAAAGGTCATTTTAAAAGTCCCTTTAAGATATATGAAAACTAAAACAGGATGAGCATAAAATGGATTGTCAAGCTCTAAAACATAAAATACAGGACTCTAATTTATAATAACATATTACCCATACTTACTTAAGTTATGCATGACTTCATCCCCCCAAAACAATTCATCTGTTGAAACGCAATGTGATAATAATGTCAAAGCAGCGTGGCTTTGGAGGAGGTGATTCGCTCATGTGTGCAGCCACTGGCACTGGGGTTTGTGACCTTCCGATGAGCCCCACACAGGACATCTGCCCCACAAAGGCAACGTCTGTGAGGAACAGGCCCTCGTCAGACATGCGACGGCTGGTGCCCTGACCTGGGACTTCCCAACCTCCAGAACTGGAAGAAAGAAATGTCTGCTGTTTTAAAATTGTGCAGGTTAATGTACTGTGTCAAAGCATCTAAATGGTCTAAGACTGGGAGAGTGTGCCCCTCCCAGGGCCACTGGGTGGGTCGTGTGGGGTGAGCATGATATATGGTTAAGAAGAGCGCGAGTGAGTCCACAGAGCAGTAACCAGGATAGAATTTTATGAAAACAAGGACCCCTGGGGGCCTCACCCCAGCCTCAGACACCAGCACAGGAAAGTCCTGAGCGAGAACCAGAACGCAGGTCACTTGGAGGGAAGAAGTAGGTACGACAGCAATGAGTCTTGAGAATAAACCGAGGCTTTTTCTACGGTGTCAAAGAATAATGATCACAGAAGAGAGTGGGAAGATACTAGGAGGGAAATTATCTTTGTGCTTCATGATAAATCACTCCCAGAAACTGCTCTCGCGTCTTCTTACGTGTCTTCTTGCAGAGCCAGGGGTCTTGAGTTTTAAGTTTTTAATCAGATTCATATTCCAGTACCCCAGGAAAAATGCCTGGTATTTTGAGCCAAAAGTTTTCATTAAGTAATCATTTTATTGAGCACCTTGTATGGTGTTTATGTTGGAGACATAAAAATGACTAAGATGATACCTACACAGCCTGGTGTAATCTTTATATGATTCCTACTAACTGTGCCCTGTACGTAATTTTCCCATAAAGAATGCAGAGGGAAATGGGAGACCAGATCAAGCAAAGCCTTTCCAAGTGCTCTGTGCAGAGCAGACCAGGCAGATGTTCTAGTGAAAAAATGTACTGCAGTCAAAGGGAAAAACCAAAAGCAAATTTAGGAGAAAATAGGGCAGAACCACATAAAATAATATTCTATTTAATGACAGGTTAGACTCACTGGATCTCGAGCCGCAGGAAGGAGCTATCTGACCAGATGGACAAGTGCACATATTTGGCCTCGAACAGAATCCGTCCCCACAGGAATGCCGGCAAATGGCTGTGGATAAAAGCAGAATGCTGTCAGCACACAGATCAGCACCCGTGTGGTTTCAGGAGCTCAGTCTTCGCGCGGAGCCCCAGGCCTCAGCCTCCTCGTCCCCTGTGCCGTCCTGACTGAGCGACTGGGAGCGTCAGGTATACGGCACGTCTGCAGCACCGATGCCCCAGCGCTCCATCATTCGGAGCTCCCTGCCCACTGGGTGTTTGCAGCTTCTCTTGACTTAATCAACAGCACTTCATTCATCTATCAAAAGCCCCGGACAGGCTACGAAGAGAGAACTCAATGAACAAATAGAAATCTGGCCTCAGAACATAATCTTATCCTCGCAAGAACTCTCTCTGTAGGAGCTTTAGGAGTTAGGATTCCCAAGTGGCAGCGAAGTCTTGGGAGATAATCTGTCCATTGCTTAATTGCAGTGACTGCCCAGGGGGAGAAGGTGGAGCAAGTCCACTGCCCTGGGTCCGATTCTACAGTCAGACATTCAGCTGTGAGAAGAAGATGAATACTTTCATGCCACCCAGAGACGAATGCTTGCTGGCACCAAATATTCTGCTCATGGCCAGAAAAGTAAGATAAAATGACAAATGATTTATATTGATCAGCAGATAAGATCAGGCCACCATTCTTTCTGGTCACTGGCATCCTCCTCCCTCTATTCTTCCCTCACCTTGTAAGAGGCAAACTCCCAGCATAAGGCTCAATAACACGCTGGGAAGAATTGTTATTAAAATATCAAAAGAGCTTGTGATGAAGATTGAAAAATGTTACAAAATAAGCTGTCAAAAGGGCCCATCAACATTTACTTCAGTATCTGAAGATAATATTTCTTAAAAAGAACTCTGCAGAACACTGGGAAGGGTTTCTGTTGTCAAGCTCACTGACTAAAGTCCAAATTGCATTAAACCTGCCTTTAGGGACCTGAAGATAAGCCACAGTGTGCAGAATGGTAAGATGCTGTCTGGTCAAAATCAGAACTTGAAAACACAATCAACTTTTTCAGGTCAGCAAGCAAAGACTGCTAAAAGAGCGTATTCTTCTCCATTGACCACTCTCAGGGCCAAGTGAGAAGAGAACCTTTCAGCCTCAAGTGTCTCCATGATACTAACTGAGCTTTCTGAGAACTGAAGCTCATTTCACAGATATGATGTCCATAAAAGTCCATTTATAAATGCTCTGACATGGTGTCTCCTTCAAGCTGCCCCTCGTTCCCGGGTGTGCCTTATCAGGAGATTCAGGAGGTCTGACACACAACAGAGCTAACAGAGGCATCTCCAGGGCACTGAGAGTCTTCCCCAGCACTCCCCTTGAGTCGGTTCAGCTTCAGGCCTTGACTTCCCAATTCAGACTTGGCCTAGGGATGCCTGTGGCCTGCTGCAGCTGGCCACTACAGTTAGAAATTGCAATAAGGAAATCAGCAATGGTTCCTTTTATTCTCCGAATGTCTTGGAAGTGATGGCAGTCTATGCAGGGAGGTATGGCTTAAGTCAATGACACAGAATCTTGATCATCATCCCTGCAGCTCCATTCTGTATATCTCAGAAGCACTGTAAAGTCACGGAAATAAAATACCACAAGGCTTTGATAAAGGTGAGGGATTTCCCAGTCTGGACTCTTTAAAAAAAGTAGAGAAGCCAGCAGGCTGGAATGCTCGGCTACACACAGATGAACGGCATGTTAGAAGGATAGTCATGAGCCAAAATGCACAGAACAACAGGTCGCTGGTCACTTACGGACAATACACTGATTTCCACCAGGTAAGGTCTTCCATCCGGGACAACAGTAAGCATTAAAATGTGATCCACAGACATTGGGCCTGAAAAAAACAGAATTCCATAAAAAAATTTTAATTAATAGAATGGAAGATGAAAAATATTTATAAGTTATAAAGCAGAACAACCATGGCAAATTAAAAAAAAGCAAAATCGCTAGCTTAGTAACTTGGAATCATTTAACACAAGACACCAATAGGGATATTAACATCATGTATGCATGTAGAGGGTTAGGGTGATAAAACCCAGAGAAGCAAAATGTAGTGTATTGGATTGCAAAGCACAGATGTAAAAATTAAAGGAGCCATGAGCCTAATTCAGACAACAAACTTTCTACCAATCTGGTAAGCAAGATCATAATAAGATCTACTGTATGTAAGGTTTTAAATGTCTACTCTTGGAAACTATATTTCCCCCTCTATGGCCTAGCTCACCTCTTCAATGTTACCACATTCTTATTCCAAAATTACAGAAATGCAAATTTTAACATCACTCAGAAAAAGTAAAGTCCAAAATATGTAAATATTTCTTTAGCAAATGTTTGGAAATGCAGTTTATCAAGTTACATGAAAATAAAATCAGTGTTAATCTTTTTGCTGACAGCTCATGACCTGTCTTGGAGCAAAGCCTCCCCTCAGAGTCTGGATGATCTATATTTCACAATCTCAGGGAGAAATTCCAGGTAAAGATCAGCTACTAGGACAGAAAGAGCATACAGAGACCCAACGGGAAACACGCACTTCTATGCTGCGTCACTGAAGTTCAGGGGCTATTAAGGAAAATGGACAATTTTGCAATCAATTTCACAAGCCCAAAAATATCCCAAGACTTGCTGGTATAAACAGCGTAGTTCCTCAAGCACAAGCCTTTAAGCCCCAGCTATTCGGCTGGATGGTAGTTCTCAGCTGGCTGCACCCACATTCTCCTCCTCCAGAACCAAAGGAAACAATTCCTCTGACCTCTCTTTAGGTTCAAGCAGGACTTTGCCCGATCCCTACTCTTACAACCCCAAAGAACCTGGAACACTACAACCCGTAGTCCCACTTCAGGTTGCTGAGGGCAGCGGGGGTCAGAGGAGAATTAGGAAGAAACAAGGGGGAAAATAGAGAAAGGACCCTAATTCCATACTCAATCGCCAGGGCTTTCTCCAAAGGGAATGACCAAAGGAAATGACCAGGTAGAGGCATAACATGTGCACAACATGACCTCAGGGCCTCTAGGGTTTAATTTTCTGCTCACACTAGGAGGGTAGCATTTGTGTGCATCGTGTGTGTGTGTGTGTGTGTGTGTGTGTGTGTGTACATCAGATGGAAGAATGGGTATGCATGGGATATACAGCAAAAAGACAATAACAACTTAATGCAGCATTAGCATCATGATACGATGCCTGAACTAAAGTCCACTGCATCTTGTAATTCAGCCCAAGGAACAGCACAGGATTCAGGAAGAGACCCAGATTTTGTTATTAAGAATTCTAAAGTTAAAGGCTCTCAACCCTTTGTCCCTCCTACGGCAAAGTATTGTCCCAGACTTCAGTGTCATCCAGAACTTCCTGGGCACACTCAGACTCTCAGAAAGCGAAGCAAGAGGAGGAGGTAGGTGGAGACTGGGATGGGGTGGGTGATGGCCCCCCAGGCCTTCCAGACTTCATGAGTTTTCTCCATTTGAAAGGTCAGCCCAAGCCAAAGTCAACTGCCTCAAAGCCCCCTCCCCAGCAGCCCACTCCGATGGTTCCACTGGATGCAGCCCAACCCCAGACCAAAGCTGAAATCACTTCACAGGACCCCCAAGACCACGCAGGGCGCCCTATGGTTGGAGTAACTGCTTTACAAACAAAAATCCAGTCATACTGTCTGACAAAAACGAGTGTATTTATGGAGTAAAAACACACAGAACAAGGTGAAAAGGCGAAGGCGAAAGGGACCACAGTGCGTCACCTCAGTCCCTTCCTGAGGTATTTGAAACATGCTAATACTATGAACTGAATAGTCATCATCATTTTTCAATACCTACAATCCCTCGAAACACGAAAAAGCATGCAGTCCACAAAAGCTCCCCCCAAGTGGCCAAGTTCTACAGCATCACAGAGTCAAGGCAATGACTTACATTGGGGAGTAGGTTGGGAGAAAAGGAGCAGAGGACCCCAAAGCAGCTGAACCCAGAAACAGGCTGAAGTGTACTTGGTATTGTCTTAAAATAACAAATAGACAAAAGTCGTTCTAAAATTATTAAAGATGGAAGAAGAGGAAAAGAAAAAAATGGTTACAGGGCACTTAGTGGGTAAGCTAAGTCTTATCTTTCCTAGCAAGAAACTAATGGCGCTGTTCAAATCTAGACACCAAGTGCAAGGATGGCAGATGCCCCGCAGACAGACAGGAGAAGCCGAAGCGCAGAAACAGTCACAACTTCCTGCCTTAAGGGCTTAAGACCAGGGGAACTGTTCATTTTTTAAATGTGTGCTCACATACTTTAATCACCGTCTTTTATTTAGAGCAACATTGCTTTTAAAGCATGTGTTACCTATCTTTCAGCCCGGATACCTTCATTCATAGGTCCTTATGTTACCACAATTTCATTTTCACACATTTCCCAACGTGCTTCATAATTTCAGATTGTGATGTAGTTGGTTGGGATCTGACCTTTTTATTATAGACATGAATTCTTTATGATGAGTGACACAAATGTCACAGGACAATGACTATTATAATCTCTTTGTTGTTCGTCCTTTTTCAATATCACTAAATGTTATTACACTGTGTGACCCAAAGAAAAGTATTAGCAAGAGGCACAGCGTCTGCCATGCTGACTGTTCCGGAGAGGAGGAAAGTAGTGCAGGCCATTCAAACAACAGAGATGGAATCTCTTCTACCTACATAGAAGAAACACCTCTAATTCAAGGAATAAACGAATGCCTTATTTAAATTGGGAAGCAGTAAAATATGCACTCTAATGGGTTATTTCTATTATAAAACATTTTATTTTCAGGGTTCAGTCTGAACAGCATTTACAATTTTTTTTAAATAAAGTCACTCTTCTGGGTAAGGACATTCACACCACTTTCTCTTTCTCTTCACCAGGCAGCTCTACCACCTAAAAAAGGCAAAATAATGCAAATTAAAGAAAACTGAAATTCAAAGGGAAAAGAGCTTTCTGCTAAATGCTAAAGACAGACAACTTTATTTCACCCTCCCAGCAACTCCTGGAAGCCAAGTCCATTGTCATTGCCTTCACACTAAGGAAACTGTCTTGGGAAGGCTGCGCTGAGGAGGCAAGGTCCCCAGCTGGGAAGAAATGCATGGCTGAGATGTGAACTCCAGAAGCGGGACCCCAGACTGCACCCCCTTAACCGGAATGTCAGAGCAAAGACACTTTCAGAGATCAAGATGGTGCTTCACCCCACAGCATCAGGGGTGACACCAGTGACCTAAAAAGAAGATCACACAACGTCCATCAATAGACCTTGAACAAAAATTGGCTGTTATTGCACTCTACCAGTCCATGGAGGACAGACCTGAGTCAGGATTCCACCAGTCACACCCTGTGTGACTTTGGTTCAGCAGCTAAGTGTCTGCCCGCAAGGTCTCCATCCCTTTGAGCTCTGCAACAGCGCAGCTTGGTCTGCCGGGAAGGGGTGAGCCTCCCCGGGCTGCATCTTGGGACCTAACTCAGACGAGTGCTCGGAGCTCGTGTGATCTCCATGCAGCCTTCCTCTCTGCAGCAGTGTCTGATTGCATGGTGGGAACAGTCAGGGTCTCTGGAACCTGTCTACAGAGCCCATGCTGCCCAGCCAGAGGCACCTATACAGGGCTCTTCTCTGCGAGACAGCCTGCCTGCCTCAGGTTACGCCAAGAAAAACAAGGCCCCATGCTCTTATTTCCTACACAAGGGCTGTCCAGCCTGTGACATGATTACACCCACAGGCAAGGAAACGAGTATGCACCAAGGCTGATGAGGTGGACCTTTTTGTGTGGGTTACCTGCTCTTTTAAGGGAAAAAAATCACCAGGAATGACCTGGGAATAAACATGGAAGAGTGTGGGAAGGTGGACACACTCACATAACAAGCACCACAAGCTCGTGTGCACCCACCATAACAGCGTAGTACCCTGCTTTTCTAGTCAAAATATCTTTCCTTGTCAAAACTGTGATAGACTGTGGAATACTGACACTCAAACGAACTCTGTTCATGGCTGATCATCAGCCATGTCCTGATTACACTGGGCCCACAGGTTTGGGGAGACCAGAGAGGTGGGGTTCCGCTTTCACCTCCATCAGCCAACTCAGTCCGATGGCTCACTAAAAACGTGTAACATTCACTGAAAATGAAAATCCAGTGAGTACTACTTGATAAAGGGGCCCATCGGACTCCAATAGCCTTTAAGAATTCCTCTTCCCATGCTGTATCGCCTCTATTCTGAAGGCAAAGGCAGGTCTCTCCCCAGGGACTGAACTGCATACTGACTGCTCAGCCCATCTGCTGGGCACAGCAGTAGAGAGGAAAGTCCAGTCCCTGGTGACGATGGGCTTCCCGGGGCTCCGTGGGGCCCGGCAGGCTTCATCCACCCCCAACTCACTTCCAGATGGTCCAGGTCATTGCTCCAACTTCCAGCGAGCCAGCCTCCCTCACCAACCTCATGCGATTGTTCTTCATAAAGACACCTTCAGAAGGACAGGATGAATAATTCCAACTCGGTTTGCAAGAGCTCCATCCCCTCCTGCATTGTCCACCACCAAGAGACTGATGGATTCATCTTCTTCTCCTCCAAAGCCGTGCTCTGTCTTTTCTCTCACCCACATGCCTTTCCTCCCTCCTCTCCTCATCTCTCCTCTTTTCTACCCTTCTCTTTCTCTTTTCTTCTTTCTGTGTAACCAGCAAGATCACAGCTACACCCTCAGCAGGTCCATGACTGACTAGCTGCCTTGTCCACAGCGCAGAACCACTCAGTAATGTAGGGTAGGTGCCGCCCACGGGGCTGGATCAAAACCCACAGTGACCGCGATGAGCACTGCTCACACCCAGGACTCGACTCTGTACCATTTTTCTCAAAAAGAGCCAAAGCTCAGAGGAGAAATGACCAATGACACAGGAGCCAAGTGAACAAGCTCTCGGTGCCCAAAGCTAGAAACACTGGAGGAAGAAAAAAACAAAGGGGAACTGGACTACAACCACAGCAAAAATATAAACACCCGTGAACCCACATGATACCTAAAGGACTGGATAAGTGCATGCTGGGAGATAAATCTGGGCTGGTGAGTCACAGACCTGGCTGCTCCACCTTCAGGAGACCAAGAGGTGAAAGCAGAACCCCACCTCTCCGGTCCCCCCAACCCTGGGCCCAGTGTAAGCAGGACAAAACATCAGTGCATTCCCATGAAGGGCACTCCACAAAAACAGCCGACCACCACTCCACACCCTCCCAGGCATCACGAACAGGGCAAGCTTGCAAAACTGTCTGCAGCCTAGGGCCAGGGAGTTAGCTCAGTGGTTCCGGCACCTGTCTTGCAAGCACAAGGACCTGGGTTCGATCCCCGGTAACCCCATAACAATACTGGGCGTGGAGACTCACCCCAGCAGCAATCAGTACCACATACCACAGTGCCGGGCGTGGTGGCTCACGCCTGTCATCCCAGCACTCGGGAGGCAGAGGCAGGAGGATTGCTGTGATGTGTTTGAGGCTGAGCTCAGGGCCAGCCTGAACCACAAAAGCGAGACCCTGTCTCAAAAAAACTAAAAAAAAAACTGTCTGCAGCCTAAGAGGTCATGACAACTAAATGTAAGCTGTTACCTTGGATGGGATCCTGAATATTCACTGGGCAAAAAGTACGAAAGCGCAAATCAAGAATGGCCTTAAGCAAACAACTATGCATCAGCACTGGTCCATTAGTGGTGACACACGTACCTCGATTGCAGTCTTGGACTTACACTCCTGCGCTCCTTCACACCCACACACCAGAAAGCCGGGGAAGCAGAAAGCACCACAGGCAGCTCCCCAAACGTGGGGTCACTTTCCATGCTGTTGGAATCTTTCTTAGATAACTGGGATGTGTGCATGTGGGTGTTTTTATTTGGGGAGAATAAAAGAATTTAAAGCTCGGAGGGCCACAGGGAGCAGTCTAACAAGAAATGAGATGTTGAGCCATGAGGGCTGGGAGCACAAAGGTTTAAAGAATATCTCTGTGTGCAGCAAGTCCCGGCTCCTCAGACAGACACCAGGGACCTGGCGTACTCGGGACCGAGCACCTCCAAGAAGACTGCTGTCTGCTCAGATGACAGTGCCACCTCAGGAGCCCCCGGAGTTCTGATGGCAATCACTTGCCTCACCCTCCGCCTCTGCCCTGGATCTGCTCTCTGGGCAGGAGATGGTCCCTCCCCGCTGCATCAGCGCCTGGCTGTGTAAGGGGCTCCCGTTAAATCCGTGGGCAGAAGTGAATTGTTCCTAAACTGGATCCACTGTTGACCCTCTGGAGATGAGGAAAGGCTGACACATCTGAAATTTATATTTCTTGACCATTGAGATTGCCTGGCAACGTCATGAAAATAAATGGCGCCACTGACTTTTTCTTAACATAATTGCTCCACTCATTCAAGCCAAAGCCACATAGGACTTTTCCAAAGGGTTGACAAAATTATGAAAATACAAAACAGACAAACAAGTGAGGCCCTCCCAAGGCCACACTGTAAGGGACAGGCTGGGTGTGCGCTCTGCTCCCTGTGGTTATTAGAAGACACAATGGCTGACACCACAATTCTCATCACGTCCCAGGAATTCTCAAATCCAGAGCTCTCTGTCCAACCCCAGGAAAAGCAGCCGATAGAGTCAGGCTTAAGAGAAAGATGGGATCCTTCCAGAACTAGGAGTGCAAGGTGATGTCACACTTCAGTTCTGAGTCTCAGCGGCACCCAACTGACAGACAGGAAGGCTCCGAGGTTTCCTTCCCACGTGGAGGTATGGAGGTGTGGGAATGGCCCTGCCAGCAGAAACAGTGTGCGGGCAGCTGGCCCAGGTACAGTGTCCTCCCCGGCCCTAGAACAAGACCCTTCCGCCCCAATGGGGCATCCGCAAGTCCAGGAGAAGCAGGATGTTCTCAATCTTCCAGGAACATAATTTCTTTCAAACACCAGAAGATCTCCCCCGCCCACCCCCAGCTACTCCTGGCTCAGTTTCTTGAGCCATTCCCAGAAAGAGTGGCTTCCCGATGAAGCACGGAAGCAGGTGAGTTTTAAGCCCTCTTTGGTGGGTTCAACCTCATCTATGCGTTATCCTGTAATTTCAGGTGCCCTAGAACTAGACAGCTACCTCTCTTTTGGCATGTAAATTCCTCAAAGACAGATTTGAACTGAAAGTTTACACGCTCAGTACCTAACACAGTAGCTGAGGCCTCAGTGGGAAAGAAAGGTTTAGGGTTTCAAAGGGACTCCCTGCTAAAACAGTGCAAGATAGCAGGAAGCCTATCTGAGTAGTGCACATTCAGTTCACTGCAAAAGTAAACATGTGTCTTGGAAATGAATTTAAATAAATCAAAAAGACAATCACTGGTTTTAAAAAAATCAACATGTTTCTCCTGCACTTTTTATTTTAGATAATTAAACTTTTAAAATCCAACACAAAAGATACTCATAAGTGGAATACGTGGAGTATGAGAATGAAATTCTTCTGTGTTACAAATGCACCATTTAGAAATATTTCATAGCTGCTGGAGCCTCAGGAATCCTGTAGGTCAAACTGTTTCAGAGCAGTCACAATGCAACAGATCTTTTAAAACATTTCTTTACTATGTTCACTCAGATGGGATAACATTGCTGCTACAGCATGAAAATGTGAAAATAAA
This sequence comes from Petromus typicus, assembly GCA_004026965.1. NCBI lineage: Eukaryota > Metazoa > Chordata > Mammalia > Rodentia > Petromuridae > Petromus > Petromus typicus. The sequence continues at coordinate 28,475 of PVIR01017972.1, forward strand.
TCATTAATACATTTTATGCTTCTAAAGAGACTAAAGTTAGATTTTTTAAGTGCAGCTATTAGTTATATTCACTAAATTTGGTACTTCATAATATTCTAAAACCTGGCAAGTTTTGTTTTGTTTTTTACAACTGGAGCAAAACTGTAAGCATTTATACTTAAATGTATGGATATCTGAAAATTCTTAATAGAAATATTTTAAATTTGAAGGAATTTGATCACAACATTCATTTGTCTAGTCCACATGAAGTCAATGTAAAATAAAATAATAGCAATTTTCAGATATCTTTGCAATTACAAAACAACCCTGTAAAGTATCTCCAAGATATGTTACTATGCTAAAAAAAAATATGTAGGAGAAAATTGAAAATCAGAGAAATAAAATAATTTTTTATCAAAGTGATCTAGTGGTAACATGTCCTAAATCATGAATTATAAAAAAGAAATTGTGAGTAAACATCCTAAGATTACTGCTATAGATTTTGATATTAGAGATTAGAAGATGCTTCCACAAATATGTGTTCTTTTTCTTTACAACATAAACTAATTTGTACAACTTTTTTTTTCAATCTGCTTCGGTTTCACTAGGTCTACTAAAAAAAATAACTAAACAGAAAGCCAAGCTCTCACAGAGGACACGGGGTAAAGGCACTGTGTTGGAAACATACTACAAAACCCCTCACTCAGTGCCCTCCTATGGATGGAACTTCCCTTTCTGAGATGGCTCTTTCGTGGAAACACCTGCCCTACTCCTTCAACTCCTAACATGCTCAGTGTCTCTGCAGTGACCAGGTGGGTACTGACACAAAGCCAACTCGGAGCTGGCGCTGAAGGTCCTTGAGAGTGACCCTTGACCAGGGTGGGTCTCAGCTGGTGGAAAGTACTTGGCATGGCTCAGCAAGACCGTGACTGCAGAGGCAAGCATGACCCGGATGATCTCTGCAAGCCCTCTAATTCACACCTCTGAAAACGAACCAGAGACCGCAGCGACGCTGTCCAGCACAGACTGGTGATCCCAGGGCCCAGGCAGCTCTTGCTTAATCCACCGGGACAGTTTCCCCTCTGCCTGAGCGCTGTTCTCTGGACACTTTGTCAGCTCTGGGGAAGGGTGGCATATCTCTGTGTTTCAGCCAGAAGGGTGTTAGATGCCAGGCCAGCCCTTCGGAACAGTGATAACACTGAGAATGGCGACGGTGTTGTCCACACAATGGACCCGGCACCCATCCTATCTGCTCTTTATAGCAGCATTCACGGACAAAGGCTGAAACCTGGTCCTACATACACATCTGCAGCTGGCTTGGGAGTTTTTTTAACCAGGTAACAGAAATGCATCAGACCTTAGCATCCTTTAGGCCACAAAGCTCACAGAAGCACCAGGAAACTAATGTCTTCAGCACCTCCATCGGAATCCCTAGAGCTACATTCAGCCTCATTTCGTAAACCAAATGAGTGTTCCTGAGAAAGCAACGCTGGAATGAGACTACAGAGACTCTTTCTGGGCATCAGAAGTTCAACCCATCCACTTTTCATGCCACCCTTAAAACAACACCCTGGACTGTTTCCATCTTGACAGGAGAGATCACCTCTCATTAGAGGCCCTCACAAAATTATTCCCTTCCCTTGCTGCTCCCTTGAGAGCCAGGCTCATTTTGTGTGAACTATCCAAAACTGTCCCCCTCAGACAGACCAGTCTTTACTGCTGATGTTCTGTGATTTCTTATAACCATCAGTGTCGTGGGCCAAAGAAACAGAACCGGCAACATCACAGACATCATGGGCTGTGAACTTGGTGTTCAGGTTCAAGCCAGACGTAGAACTTCACGGTATTATAAATAAACAGAATGGGCCCACTCTGCTCCTAAGAACTGAGTCAGGCAATGGTCGGCGACGGCAGCTACAGTCACAAGAAGAGACGAGCAATAGAAACATACCTGCCAGTGAAAGGACACACACAACTTACCTGATCTTCTTGACAAAAAAGGTGACTCATAAGTAAATCCAGGAGGCTGAGAAGGCGACCAGCTCCACACCACAGAAGGCCGTCCCTGTGGACCAGGTACACAGGGCCAGACACTAGACACCACGGGTCCGTCAGGAGGAAAGGAGCGAGAGCTGGGGATTCCTTCATCCAGAAAGACTGGCTGGGAAAAGTATCAACTGAGCAAATATCATGCTCGGTAACCCAGCGGAGTCCAGCTGGGCACAAACTTCTCATGTTGCCACCAAATGATAAAGGGCAGTTTGCCAACGGGCATTTTAAGAACCATCATGTTCCAAGACACAACTTATTTCTTCAACAAATAAATTGCAAGGAAGAAAATAACAGAGAAACAATCTATGATTTTAAACATGCAAAAATGATACCAACCAGTTAAAATATATGGTCTCTACTTGGTTTCTAATTTGAATGGACTATCAAAATAAATAACATATCTGACCTCATTGGGGATATATAAATATCGACAGAATGTATGATGATATTAAAAGATCAATGTTAGTGTTCAAGATGACAGTGACATGGTTTTATGCTATAGGCGCACCCTGACACACTTACAATGGTGGAAAGGGGATCCACTTCAAAATAACGTGGTAGAAAGAGCAGTCCATAAGGTGACGCTGAGATGCCACTGTATCCCTCTCTACCTCTGTACACATCTGAAATTCTGCACATTAAAATGTTAAGCAGCAGAAATGGTGGGGGAAGGGAATATAAAAAGAATTGAGATTAACGAGAAACATGGACCAACTCCCCAGGAGGAATATGATCATGATGTACTACAAACAGGTATTCATTTTTAAAGTTTTTTTTAAATTAAAGGTCACCATCAGCTTTGCAGCCATATCGAGTTGTCCCAATCCACCACATCACTCTTGTCTTCTTGCTCATTCTCTTGAAGAAGCAATTGCAACTGTCAGGTAGCTCAACATTCCTGAGAAAGACAAAGACCTCGATTTGAAGATAATAATAGCCCAATTCGGAGATGTTCGCCATCTTGAATAAGTGGCAAGAACTAACCCATGTTTCTAGGAGTCTCACGTATTTGGCGGCTACTACGCCAGGTTCCAGATCACTGCGTGAGGAGCCTGGGAACCAACAGCTTATCCACACTTGTGCAAATAACTAAGCATTAATTGGACACAAGGTGGACAGTCCCTCAGGCATGACAAGACTTGCCAACATGCTTCTTGTCCCTAAGTCTCCGTAACAGACAAACCCATCCATTAACAAAAGATACAGTTGGAAGGGAAAGGCATGGATTTGTATGAGGTCTGTAATAGTTGGAGAAAGTTCATTATATTCACAGGAAATTTTATATTCATAGGAAACATGAAATGAGGATGTAGATCACTCCGTGTGAAAGCCTAGTACATCTGCTGAGCTTGGATGTGTGAGAATGCATGCTGACCTATTTTCAAGGTGAAACCCAAATGCAAATGAACACATGAGGCAGCTCTGAGGTCAGAGAGACCCGTCATCTTGTGTCAAATATGGGACAATGTCCAGAGGAAGCTGGAATTGCTTAGGAGAAGCAAAAAGACAGTTCGCATATTCTTGCAAAATTTCTAAAAGGTTTTCAAAAGTATTAAAGAGAAACACTTATTCTATTTGAGGTTTATTCTTCTCCTGGGAAGTTAGTGGAGCCCAGAAAGTACCTCGTATTTGTTTGCCCTTCAGTTTTTTGCTTTTCTAAGTAAACTCCGATTGTACTGGTGGTGGTGTGATTACCCTGAGTTGATGACAAGGTATTAGGTAATCTGAACATTCTTTTTTTTTTTAAGGTTTTTTGAGACAGGGTCTCGCTTTGTGGTTCAGGCTAGCCCTGAGCTCAGCCTTAAACTCACATCACAGCAATCCTCCTGCCTCTGCCTCCCGAGTGCTGGGATTACAGGCGTGAGCCACCACGCCCGGCACTGTGGTATGTGGTACTGGTTGCTGCTGGGCGTGCGTCTCCACGCCCAGTATTGTTATGTGGTTACCGGGGATCAAACCCAGGTCCTTGCGCTTGCAAGACAGGTGCCGGAACCACTGAGCTATATCCCCGGCCCAATCTGAACATTCTTAATGATAGAAAACTAGGACCTGTTCAGGCCATTCCTTAGTTGATTGTCTATGAATGAACACGGGGCAGTCGCAGCTTCCTGGAGTTCAACGCCAATCAGCCAGCCAGGGGTTGGCATGTGTGGGCGGAGGGCGGGGCCTTCCCCAGCTCTGCCCACACTAAGGTAATGCTTCTGTGGTTCCGCTTTCCAGGATGCTCTAAGGCTTCGGATCTCTCTGAAAGTCAAGTTTCATTGAAATCAAAATGGGAATCATCAAGATAAAATGAAAGCGTCAGATTTTCAGTGCCTTAAAAAGAAGCAGGGCATGGAAGGAAAACAGAGAAGAATCTCTTCCTACTAAAAGACCATTGAGTTGCTGGCAACGTGAGGTCAAGGCAGACAGCACAAAGGGCCAAATGGAGACTCAGGCTCTTCTCAGGGTGCAGCTAGAGTCAGGTAAGACCACCAGAAGCACCTAGGAAGAAGAGGACTTCCGGGGTGGTCTACAAAAACAGAGCTCTCAGCTGGGGTGGGGATGTGTTACTTTCCTAACCTTGTGTCCTTTCCATACTTCTATTTTACAGGTGTGCACCCCCTGTTCTGGCTACCTAAGAAGACATCATTCCACCTGATCCAGACAGGACCAGCACACAGCTCAAGCCCAGCTGGCTGCAGGGCCTCATTTTTGGCCACAGGGATTCACGCGTCTCTGCGGTCACAGCATGGCGCTGGAGTGGTGCCACACGTGAACTGGAAAAAGAACTGATTTTTCCACCTGTCTGGTCACGATGAGGGCCACGTGCCTTGGAATTGTGGTAGTCATCTTGTCCACCCCATCATGACCAATCAAGGCACTTACAAGACGGGTCACAAGTGACCAACCACCTCGCTATAGAACAGCTGTGACTCTCAGGGTATTTCCACGTTGCTGCCAGAGAGTTATTTCCAAGCCAGTCCTTCTAGTTTCTAAAATCTAAATTCCTTCCGCAAAGCTCTCAAGAAAACAAAGTCTTCATGAGGAAAGAGACGAGGCTTATGTGCCAGATCCCCCACTAAAAAAATAAGCTCTTTTGGAATAATTGAGGGGACACATTAATATGGAATAATAGCAAGCTTATTTCCCAATGAAGGGAATCCAATCTGGGGAAGGGTGAAATTTAAAAATAAAAACTTAACCACATACTACCTTTAAACATCACCAGATCTATACAAGTAAAGTATTCATCCATGAAAATTCCATTTTAAAATATTTCTGATGAAGTTTGAGTTGGCTTCTCACAATTCTGAGAATAGTTCCAAGATGAGAAAACAGTCTGTGGTACTGAGATATAAATGATTATCTCACCTTTTGCTTTGGCCATTTTTAAAAAATCACTTTTTACATTACTCTACACCTCTCTTTCTCCTCATCTTCACAGCATGACAGCTGACCACATCCGGAGTTGCCTTAGCAACCTGAAATGTACTATCTCATTGAGCTTTAGAAAACAGAAAGGTATGTGTTACCGCCTGTGTACAGGTGAATAAACAAGAGACACAGAGGTCAGGA